>JAQFZH010001543.1:0-20621 GCA_034695485.1 Entomobrya nivalis
AAACACATTCTAGATCGGGTTACCAACTATACATTCATACCAAGACTATAACATGAAAATTTAAATAGCATGTACTATAAATACACTCATCCTTATTAGTCGTTCCATATTGCTTGCTTAGAGATATTCCATTAATGCATAACCTAATTTTTATTCTTGTCAATGCTGGTAAGCGACTTGAACATTTAACGCAAAAAATAAATGGGTTTCGTAATGAATCAAACATTTAAACAATCCAAACAAGACAATTTTTTATTCAGAGGCAGATCCCTGTCGAGATTCCGCTTGAAGTACAAATACTGATCCAACCCAGCCGAGAAACTGAAACATTAAACCCAATAATAATTACAAAAACAATATTTTCAAGCATCTTTCATATATGCATATATTATGAGCAACGCATATTGAATATATCAAAGAATCACTTACTCGAAACAGAAAACTTTCGTCAATCAGGAACTGACCCTTTCCCATCCCAAGTGGTTCTTCCTTCAGTTCGTCCAATATTAAGGGCACTTTTTCGATAAACAACTTGTCTGTGCTTGTCCAGGCCAACCGCCGAATCCACTTTCTCATACTTGGATTCTTATTACATAAAAGTTGGATGCATATTCATAAATAATATAAGTGGAGGAATTCAAAGAAAGTAAGCATTAATTTCAAAGCATCATACGAGATTAGCTGCCTCAGTGGCGGACCGATATGTGTAGGACGTCTTGACTATGTTGTATACCAAGGACATGAATTCAAACAATGAAAATTCTCCATCAAAAGCATTCATTACGAAATACACAAAACGCATTAGATTGTTGATATGCATATATTTGAGAAGGGAGTCGAATGCGTCATTGCTGTCGTTCACTCCACGCTTCAGCAGTTGAAAATGAGCCCAGGGGCCGTCTTCTGAAAGGAACTGTATCAATGTAACATTATCAATATCATTTTTTTGATCGTTAACCCTTTCAACGAAGATAGTCATTTCGTCTTTAATCGTCTTTGCCGTTACAAGCATCAAATCTCCAGCAACGTTGATCTGTGCTGCGCTGCAGAGTTTCAATGTAATGGCTAATACTCCTAAAAGAATATTACTGGTCGTGAGATCGTTTTCAAATCGTTCCTCTATTGTTCTGAAGGTTCCATCATCCAAGTCGTCGTCAAAAACTTCTGGTTTCCAGACGTATAAGTGCAATTGCATGACGTATGAGAATTCCAAGATAGTTTCTTTAGGTGTCCATTTTGAGAAGAGCGTTTGGATTAGCGGTACCATCAGCGAAGCAATGCCAAGAGTAGATGCGAACCTCAAGGATGTTATTGGCTGACATGTGTTTCTTGTTGCTGCAAATCTCCTGGAGAATTTACGTAATTTGCGGTTACTGGTAAGCATTCGCGTCATCTTTTTTTCACATCGGACATGTAGGTATATGTAGTAGACTTTTGTGCAGCCGTTCATCACAAAAAATGCCATCGAAATAAAGTTTTCCAATCCCCCTTCTGCCAAGTTTATCAGAGCGTAGTATTTTACGGAGAGCAAAGCTTGCAATATTGAAAGGGTTGTAAACATTGCAAAGCACACCTACACAGAAATAAATTAACCAGAACCGAGCACAATTTTTACGGGCATTAAAAACTAGGTGTAACCTTGCTGCAGGTTTGTCTTGAATTGACTGCATGAGTTTTAATTCACAAAAGTAGTTACAATTGATAAAAATATCGTGCGTTTAATACGATTGATTTGTAAACCAGCTAATAAATGACCACAGGTTGCTACTACGATGTGCATTAATGCTCGACTAATGTTATTTTTTTAAAGGATTTTATCGATCTCATCATAATTGTGTTTGGAATATCATTACTCTTTACTTTTAAATCCATATTGCCATGAATGCTACTAGTAAACTAAAAGGCAACTGAATACTACCCTCCTCACCCATATTTAGAACCATTGTACCAATATGACGTGTTTAAACTACGCACAACTAATGGATTTGTGTTTGTTTTGGAATGGAATGTACGTAACATAAAATATAGGAATTACCAATTGATTATTATGCAATAGATGACTCACACTTGCCTAGGCTTCCTAACCAACTTTCATTTTATTTAAATCTATACATGCACACCACTCTTGGCCCAATTTAAGAATTTACTTTCACGTAAGGAGTTTTTTCGGGTGTTTTTTTTGTAAAGGTGGAATTCAATGAGAGTAATAGTCTGATGGATACAAACTCGTTTTCGTCCCAACAGTATTTTCTGTTGTATGAAATGTCATGTTTGCATTCACATTCACTGTATTTTTCATTAGTTTTTGTTGCTTACTACGAAACGCTAACCGTAATCATTATAAAGGAATAAACAAAATCACAGACTTGGCATATGTTATGCATATAATATGTCAAATCTGTGAACAAAATTTGAAATACAGTTACGATAAATTCAAAACGTTAAATAGTTTGCAAAAAAGCCACCACTTGAAAATTGTTTTCTTGAATGATCATGGAATTTCAAAAAAAATACTGCGATACGTCTTTTTACTCCCTTTATCCTTTCCATTGATATAGATACTCCTATATCCACTTGTGAATGAGCATATCATGCAGCTAGCTCCATAACCAATATAGGTATGCAATATTAATTAAAGGAATTGAGAACTAGTACTAACAAAACGTGTAGCTGATCTGACAAATTTGAAAAATAATAAAAAGCTATAGGTTCCCAAATAATAAGAACGTGTTTTAGGATCATCGGATGTAAAAACATCCCGTGATGCTGTAGATGAAAATTTGATAATTCTAACTTGAAAGTATGTTTAGTAAAAGGAAAATTTTAAGCTTGCCTTATCTTACCTTTTGAATGACATTCCAGTAAAATTGTGACCACGACGAAGGTCCTCCAGAAACATCTAGATACTTCAGTGGATTTAAAGGGCTCAAACATGCTTTGTACATGAAGCACATATAGGCTTCAAGGTAGGATGGATCCGAAACTGCTCCGTTGTCTTCAGTGTTATCTAAATCGATGACCACATTTCCTCTTCTACGTCTGGTAGTATTTTGTAAACTTACTTTTTTATCCGAATTTTCCCTTTCACTCTCGGCTTCCCCGTTTCCATTCGCCCCACAATTCTTTTCGTTATCTGATGTGGGTGTAAAATTTATAGCTACTCCACTCTTATTAGATGTTTCTGCTGGTAAGGAGTAAGAACTCAGACTTTCATTATCAACAAGTGTACTAATAGTACTTATACCAATGGGTTTGACCGTAAAGCTATTTAATTCGAGAATTTCTGAATTTTCAACAGCCATCTCTGCAGCTTTATAGATGATGGAAAATGTATAATCTGATGATACTACATTTTAAGTCACTTTGATAAAACACTTTTAATACAGAAAATATGATGGTTATTTGTAATGAACTGAAATGGAAACTCGTTTAAATACCCTGCATGTTTACTAAAAGAAACGAGAAGATGATGCTGGAACAACTGAAAATTGAATCTAGATATGTGAAAAGTTGGATAAGTAGTACTCGGGTTTGTAAGTACTCTTGGCATTCTACAATGAAATCGTTTCCAATTCCGTATCCTAATATAACAAATGTTATTTAAAGAACACGATTAGCCCGAAAAAGTAAGACAAACAAAATATCCCGCTGGGAAGATTGATTGAATAAAATATCACCCCTTCGTTTTAAAATGGTGCTCCAATAGGACATATATTACACAGTGAACCTGGATTTATATTTCTTTACGATTAATGTGAATACGATATTATCTTATCATAACTACGTATGCAAATTTGGAAAATCAAGAAATCTATTTTGTGGGTAGTAGTATGTTTTTTTACTGCAAGATCAATTGTTCCCCATGTATACCTTGTAAGAAGTCATTTGAAAGGATGACATGACGAAGGTCATAATTTCTGATGACTCATTTTCGATTACAAAAAGCGGTTGTGATAAAAATAAATCATTTCCAGTTTTATGTACCATGCAATTAATCACCCATTGCTTTAACGGATACAAGCTTTTACGCAATCTTAGAATCCACTCTGTTAGATCTTTTTTAACATGTCATAACCCTTTTTCTTCTCGAAATTGAGCTTTTTGGCAGGTTCTTTCTAATAGTCGTATTTCAATTTGAAGTTTTTAAATTGAAACAATGGCAATATATCTAACGATAATGCAGTGACTATATTCGTGTCGTCGAAAATTCTCAAAAAAAATCTGTCGAGTAATGAAGTAATGTCATTTTTATCATATTATTCGCAGCTTTCGGTTATTTTCATGCAAATGTAAGGTCTCATTCTAATACACTGCATGTAATCCATTCAGGTTGTTTCAATAAAAGGCAGTTCCGTTCATTCATTGTTTTTTTATTTGTTTTCTGGATGGATTTTCTCAGATTTTGGATTAAAGTTATTTCATTCGGGTTTATAACAATTATATTCCAAAACGCAATTTGTACTTGAATTACAAATTTGCGCAAAGCTTAGATGTACTGTGTCCACCCACGCATTCTTTCTCATTATGATTTTGGAGAAATCAATTCAGCGGGATTGATATTTTTATTTTCAAATAAATAATTTGTTAGTTTATCTGTTTTCTGTGCGGTAGTAGCTAAACCGCTTCAGGTACATGACTCATAGAATTTAATCCTCGCGAACAACTGAAGGAATGGGTAGACTTGCAGAAACATCGATTCTCTTTGCGTAACCCGAGTATCCCCCAGAAGCTTCGCCCCGCAACAAGCGTGTTACAGCAGCTACGCAGACAAAGAGACTAACCAGCAAAGTAAAATGACAATTATTATCATCAGGCTAAAAAAATCTTTTAAAATTCATTATCTTTTACGTTTTTCGACACTACACAGGTCAACATGATGAATGGATACGGCGTACTTTTACAAAATGCAAGAACATGAAACATAATTTTGAATTTGAAGTCACGCAAAACATTCGAGTTAAAATAAATGATTAAAGTATGCAAGGTTTGTCAGAATTGTTCATACATTTATTAGCGTCGCACGTAAATGCTAAAATAGTTATGTATATCTGCCATGCATGCTACAAGCTACATGTACGCCGTACAAATAGATTCTCATGACATATTTTTTGCATGTTGACTTTAAATTATATTTTTTTAACCAAGTCTGGAATAACTCTTTAAAGATGAATATTTGAGATAACTTTCCAGTGTATTGTTAGCATGCTACTTTTACACGTGAACCACACAATCATGAATGTATAGAGATTACGTTCTACTCCAGCGCAGTGTCATTTAGGTCAAAGCTTGATGCGTCATTCTAAACATGTCATGATAAAATGGAACAATAAGCCAAGAAACATGAAAACGTTTCATGCAAAATCAAATGATTTGTAGCTTCACTTTACAGGTGTCTTTTGTTGCGGAAACATATATTCCAATCTAGAGACTCCATTCATTCATCCTCATTGCTTTTCAAAAGGATTTTTTTTAAACAGCAAAAAATGGCAACTGAACGACTTACCGTTGCAATTGGGGTGGCTCTAAGTTTGAGTGCAATTCTATTGGTAATATTTTTAATTACGAAGATGTCTAAGTTTCAATCAGATCCAACTTCCGTTTCATCTAGTAAAGTGGTTCTAATCATCAAATTCTAAAGGTATCGGTGAATGGAGGCGGGATTCCTCACAAAATGAAATGTCTGGACACTGAAGTTGATCTCAGCGAGGTATTCAAGGGATGGATGGAGTGCGCTGCAAGCCAGTTGTCAGCGGAAGACTTGAAAGCATTCCAGGATCCCAATACACCTGCAGATAAGAAGAAGGAGATTGGAATGGAAGCTCATAAAAATATGGTACACAATTTATCATTTTGAGAGTAGCAATGGAGAATTATCTCTGATGTACTAGAGTGCTAAAATCTTGAAATACATTTTATAGTGCATCCGAGTCTGTCAATGGAAAAAACATCAACATTGGGTATGTACTTGATTCAAAATCCAAAAGCTAAAAATAAATGGAAGTTAACTGATAGAAATGCTTTAAATGCTTTGTACATGAAATACAGATAGAAGAAGATGGATCCCTCAACAAAACTGCTCAAGCTGAGTGGGTAGACAAGGCATTTCCGGAAGCTGCAAGGGAAGGACTAAAAACTGGATTGACCAAGTGTTACGAAGATAACAGTAAGATTTTGTAGACAACATTGAAATTTTTATAAATCATGTGTCATGTAGCATATTGATATGATAAGCTTTCCTTATCTTATAATTAGTGAGTCATTAATATTTACTTTTCTTTAACTTTTAAATTAAAATAGGCAAAGCAATGAGCGAAGAGAACAAGTGTGAGTCTTACAAGCCTTTTGAGGAGTGCATGAAGAAAAGCTATGCTGATGTGTGTAAGGTGGACATGAAAAGTGTCAATATGAGTTAAATTGAAAGCAGAAATCCAGCAGTAAATTTGATGGAAGGGTGCAAAAAATAATAATTTTCTCACAATACCCCATCTCTCCTTCTCATAGTCAAAATTATCTATTGTTTAGTTTAATTAGTAGAAACAATGAAAATATTCATTAAAAAATTAATCTGAAATAAAAATTGTTCAACAAAGTGTTATGTAAATGCATCATGCAATCTAATTAACTCGCATTGCATACCGCAACCGCATCTCTTGTGCTCAGTGCTCATCAACATGCCGCTGTTTTGTCTTTGTTTCATTTCCATAATAATAATAATATATTTGTTGCCTAATCTCATCTCTACTTTAATCCCAAAAAAGTACCAAAGCAAGTCCACACTCCACACACTACTTATGCATATACGGACTACGGAGTTACGGACACTGCACATGCACTGGAGAATCCTCTTATGCATACCGCATACCGCATCTCTTCATATGCTTAATTAATTAAAGCTCTCTTTCTTTAATAGTTTTTGGTGCTAAAAAGTACACTGCACGCCAACTACACTACTTCAACGCCGTCAATTTTTTTTGTGTGAATGGCTGCATAGTTCCAAAGCGTGTGCATGTATTGCGCTTCTTCAAGCCAATAGGCAGCAAAAAGAGAAGCCGAAATTTATCAGCTATTCTGCTACCAAAAATTCATTGTCATTTTTCGAGAGGGAAGTCGGCCTGGCTCTCTCAATAGTCCACGAAGTAGACAAAAAGCAGGAAGGAGAGAAAGACGGAGGAGATCATTTTTTTGTGTGCAAAACAATTAAAGGTATTTTTAAAAAGGTGACATTTAGTAGTCTGCTAATTGGATAAATTAGATATTGGTATTTGTGCGATAGTGAGATAAGTGTGAGAAGAGAGGAATTTTACTGCTTTGAAGAGAGCAGTAAGTAAAGAGGGTATTTAAATAGGAGTTAAGAATAGTTTACTATTCTTGTATCAAGTAGTTTTATGAACACTTTAATAAAGGAAACAATGTCAGCCGGTAAGAATTAAATGTTAATTGTTATTTTGATTAAAGTATTCATTTGATGTCACTGTTAGTGTGATAAATAGGCTTGTTATTGAGTAAATTGTAATGTTTTTTTGTTTTTTGAAGGTGTCTTTGATGAGGCTGTGGAGGAGCGTGTTATCAACGAGGAGTACAAAATATGGAAGAAGAACACCCCATTCTTGTACGACTTGGTTATGACCCATGCCCTGGAGTGGCCCTCGTTGACGGCACAATGGCTTCCTGATGTAGTCCGGTACGTTGATCAGAAGCAATAGTAATTGTTTATTTGATTTGATGGGAGGTTTTACGGTTGTGATCATTCAAGTATGTGTTTTTTTGTGTATATTTTAGACCGGATGGAAAGGACTACTCTGTGCACAGACTCATTCTTGGAACTCACACCTCCGATGAGCAAAATCACCTACTAATTGCATCTGTACAACTACCTAATGAAGATGCCACTTATGATGCTACTCATTACGAAAGTGAAAAGGGTGATTTTGGAGGTTTTGGATCAGTTTCTGGGAAGATTGAGATTGAAATTAAAATCAACCATGAAGGTAACTTTTATAAAAATGTATATGTGTCTGTCTTGTGTACATTGTCTATTGGAAAAGGAACTTTAATTATCAATTGTGTTGTGATTATGTTATAGGTGAAGTAAACAGAGCTCGTTACATGCCCCAGAATCCTTGTGTGATCGCTACCAAAACTCCATCTTCAGATGTTCTTGTGTTTGATTACACAAAGCATCCTTCAAAACCGGATCCAAGTGGGGAATGTCATCCTGATTTGCGACTTCGAGGTCATCAAAAGGAAGGGTGAGTTTGATGTTCATGTGTAAATTATATAGAATGGACGAATAAGAACAAGGATGATAATTGAAATTTATTTTTCAGTTATGGACTTTCCTGGAATCCCAATTTGAATGGGCATCTGCTTTCTGCGTCCGATGATCACACTATTTGCTTATGGGATATCAATATGGCTCCTGTCGCTCAAGGACGGGATAGAATTATTGATGCGAAAACCATTTTCACTGGACACACCGCAGTTGTTGAGGATGTGGCGTGGCATCTTCTGCACGAGAGTTTGTTTGGATCTGTAGCTGATGACCAAGTAAGAATTCCTTTCAATACTTAAATGGTGACGCCAATTGGTGTACATGTACTATAATGAAATCTAATTCTGTTTTGTAATTTTGTAGAAACTGATGATCTGGGATACACGATCTAATAATACGAGCAAGGCCAGTCACACGGTTGACGCCCACACCGCTGAAGTTAATTGCTTGTCATTCAACCCATACTCTGAATTCATTTTGGCTACTGGCAGTGCTGATAAGGTAAATATTTTCGATTTGAGTTGTATTGATTTTTGTAATAATAAATTTGTATTTGGTTTGGAAGTTTAATGACCTGTATTTCGAATATTTTAGACCGTTGCATTGTGGGATCTGAGAAATCTCAAGTTGAAACTCCACTCATTTGAGTCGCATAAGGACGAAATCTTCCAAGTCCAATGGTCTCCCCATAACGAAACCATTCTTGCATCTTCTGGAACCGATAGGCGTCTTCATGTGTGGGATCTCTCCAAAATTGGCGAAGAGCAGAGCCCCGAGGATGCTGAAGATGGTCCCCCAGAACTTCTCTTTATTCATGGTGGACACACTGCTAAAATTTCCGACTTTTCTTGGAATCCCAATGAACCATGGGTCATTTGCTCTGTATCTGAAGACAACATTATGCAGGTATGATATTTGTGGTTAAGGTATTCGCCACCTCCCGAATCTTCCGCTAAAGAAATATGCGAATTAATTCATTTTAATTTGTTTTGGAATGTAGGTTTGGCAAATGGCTGAGAATATTTACAACGATGAAGATCCTGATACCGCGGCCGCTTCAGCCTCAGCTGCTGGACCATCAGCAGAAATGTTAGAAAATTAGAATAAATGATTCAGCTACCATTTTTGTATTAATTTCATATTTATCGTTAAAAAATAAAAGAAAATGAGTATCGTAAAAAAATCAGAAATTTCAATGAAAAATGTACAATTCAGAATTTTAATGTTAAGATTTCCCGTTTGTATCACAGCACTTGTGCATGTTTGTATGTAAATGTAAGTTTTATCTAAAAAACAAACAAAAAAGTATACTTGGGTTGTAAAAAATCAGCATCTAAAAATTTATCAGAGCAAACTTGGTTTTTGTAATATGCAAATTCAAATTAGAGTAACGAACCAACCCGGGTGAATGATACTGAATGAAATGTTGACTGAATTCTATGAATTAATTTTATGAATGCACAATTATTTACAAAGTTAAGGTAAACTTATGTTAGTTTAAAATCAATTAAGGATATAATGATGCGTTATATTAACTCTAAAGGATGTGAGATAAAAATATATAATTTCCTTGTTTATACAATACCTGTTTTATGCGTGTTGAGGAATGAAATAAAAACCCTTATTGTGTAGCAGTTATCATGTCACTACTGTTGTAATCGGTTTATTATCAGTTTTTGCTTTCAATATAAATTATTATGAACTTGGCCTATTGCAATTAGGAATCTTCCAAAAGAAAAATTTGACGCCGCCATAGGAGAATGATTTGTACTTTCATCTTGTCGTTGTTTAAAATAGGGAGGAAAGAAGATAACAAAGAGGCAATCCAATTAAAATTTTGTCGAGGGATCGCATGGTAGCAGTATTGTCCGTTGCTCTTCCTTGGCCAACAGGGCAATTGGGATGAATGGCACTATTTCTGAAAATTAAAAAAGAAAGATTTAATGGAATTTTTATTGCAAGTTTATAAAAATAGCTCAAAAGTCCAAAACGTAGATAGAAATGTTTATTCATTCACCTTGTTCCTTGAATAGTACATCCTCTATATTCTGGTTTTGGACAGGCCTTGCTTTCAGGGAGATCAGCGGGTGCCGCTGGAGCAGCTAAATCTTCAGGGACGTAAATGTGACCAAAGTTATGACAAAACTGATAGCAGAAGATTCCAATCGTTTGGAAATCCTTGATTGGGCGAGGTAAAGTGAGGGTAACATTTTCGTCGTTGTATCTCTTTCCAACTGCCAATCTGTCACAATTTTCCTTTGGAAAGGGAAGTGTAACGAAGTTGTCAGGATCCGAAGAATACACACCTGAAATAAAACAATAGTTTTAGTTTTTTCTCGGGTTTACTTTTTCTTGTTTTGTAATCCAAGCATATTAAATGGCTACGTACCTTTGGCCCCTCTCAACTGACCATGAAACCAGGCACCGGGTCCTTTTCCATCGTAATCGAAACCCGTAATCATAATTTGTTTTTCGTTCAAAGCGTAAACTACACCTCTCAAGTCATGAGCACATTGGTAAAATGGTGCTATTTTTACTGGTCCATCTGAACTAGTGACAGGAAGAGGTGCTTCAACAAACAAGAAAAATGCTCCTAACGCAAGCGTCAGCGACAATTTTGTACGTATCATTGTCAGAATGGTTTGTTTCAATTTCAAATAGTTTCAAGGAATAATTGGTTAAAAAAAGATCACACAAGCGAAATAATAAAATTTAAATGAACGCAATGAATTTTGGCTAATTGTTAAGGTTCCCTTTACCTAATTCCCATTGAAACGTGAGTAGTATACGTTGACTTGGCATACATCATCCATATCTACTATCATACAATCAGATAACCTTTCCATTTATCCAGTGATTTGTGAAACTGCTTGTCATTATGTTTCATTCATAATGTGCAAACTAATCATAGACAAAAGTTAATTAAGTACTGTATTTGAATTACAAAGTTAAAAAATTGCAGAGAGATGGATCCGAACCACAAGGCATCTGTGGATGATGCCTCCACTTTCCCATCAAGTAAGCTAAATTAATGCAAAAACAAATTTGTTTTTTTACTTTGCCATCGGAAATATAAATCATTGATGGAATATTAAAACTATTTAGCAAATCCATCAAAAACCGCAGCTTCAGTTGCCAGCAGTCAGAAATCAAGGTTCCGAGATGACCAAGCTCAACAAGAGGCATCGGAACGACGGCGTATATGGGCGATGGCTGCAGCGTCGGCCGCTGAAATGATTAAAGAGCTGAATCAAAAGGATCCTCCAAAGTTTGAAAGCGTTACTAAAGTCTTTGCTCCAATTAGTAATGAAAGCATATAATGTCTCCAAAATATGTAACCTTATTTGAATATCCCTAATTAGCTATCGTTCCATAATAGCTCCAAATGAATGGGCTGATAAGCGTATAGCGCTGGAAGCCCTGCGGGAATCTGATGAAACGGAAGAAATTTCTGACGCTCAAATAGCAGAGGAGCTATTTTATGATCCAGACGCCAATGATGATGACCTTGGAATGTTTCTCAGCTCCAGTGATAAAGATTTAAAAGAATTGTACCCGGGTGGCTCCACTGGTCAAATATTTAAAGGGGGAAAAGGGGCTCTAGGAGGTGGTGGTGGTCTTCAACGAAAATCTGGGGGCCCTGCTATGGGAGTAATTGGTTTGAAAGATACTGCCACAGAAAAGCCTATTGATAAGGTTAGACGAAAGTCATCAGCCGCCCCTGGAGGAGATGCGATGGACAGACGAAAGTCCTCAGCAAATGCGACAGGTAGTAGTGGAATGGTCACGTCGGACTCTTCAATTAAGGAAGGTGCAGAGTTAGGAGAGTCCAGGCAATCTAACGAAAACTCTGCCATAATGCAGGAAACCCGTAAATCAAGAGGGGATGGAGATGAGATGGCGGGGGTGCCCTCTGAAAGTAAGATTTGAAAAATACTTTGAAATATTTTTACATGCGATTATTATTTGTTTGGACATTGTGTCATTTTTGCAGTGAATCGGAGACAAAGTAATGTGACGCAGTCAAGCTTGGTTAACTCCAATGATGACTTTTACAACGCTTACGACGACAACATAAGCAAAACTGAGGATGAAACTCAGGATGAAGTGACTGAGGACAGTGATCTGATGGAAATGTATTATCCTGCGGATGTCAATATTAATGTGGATGAAGCATTGGTTGGTTTGGAGGATTTGTTGGATGAGTAAGTGAAAGTTGAAGTAAAAAATTGTATAAGTCTCATTTTGCCCCAAAACTGTTGTTATATTTTTCATTTAACATTTGATATGATTTTCAGCTTTAAATTGGAGGCTCGTATTACTGACCGATTTAAGTATAAGCTTATCAATAAGTACAGTTTGCTACTTCAAGCGCTTATCACCTATCAAGAACGGGAAACTGAGACTATAACACATTTACAAACAAAAAGGAAAATCTTGGGTGCACTTCACCAGTTTGTCAGGACTGAAGCAGAGGCTGCAGCGAAAGCAGTAGTTGGTATGAATATAATAATGAATTGGAAGCTAGTTTTTAAATGAGTAAAAAATTAACATGAATTTATGTAACGATTGCAGCTGACGATGAGAAAGAGGAAGAACACGAAGAAGAACAAGTCGATTTTGTTGGCAAGCATGATGATGGAGGAAAAGAGGGAGATGGTGAGAAGAAAGATAACCAGGGATTATCTATTGAGGAAATGCCAGCAGCCACAATAAGAGAAACTTTATTAAACCAGAAAAATCGGTTGGATGTACTGGAATCCATAAAGAAGGTTCACGTTCTGCAGTTAAAGCAGTTGGAGTTTGAGAGGACTCTACTGAATTTGCATTATAGCAAAATGGTGAAGCCCAGTGACCTATCCAAAGAAATCAAGGATGGAAGGCGTCAAGTTAATGATTTGCAGTTGGAGATCTCATCTATTCATCAAGAGATGGGCCTAATTCAGAATGAAATCCGTATCCAAGAAAAACACGTGACTGAAGAAGAAAAATCTGTGGAAAAGTTGGAATTGGAAGCGCTCACAAAACAAGGGGAAGTGCAGGTTCTTGCCAATAAGCCCATTCATATAGCCAAAGAGGCGGATAGGGAAGCTCAGAAGTTGGAACAGCTTCAGGATACTCACGATAATTTGTGTTCAAAGTTTATGGACAGTATGGACATTTTCAGGGGTAATCAAGCCAAGGTTGATGTTCTCCAGGAAGAGTTGACAAGTTTAACTAAAATGGAGATTAAGTTGAATCAGCAGAAGAAAATGGCGATGAAGGATTACGATGGGTTGATCAGCCAAATGGATAATTTGATGAGTAGAGAGCACGTAATGTTGGACCGGGCTACACTTCTCACGGAACGCATGCAAGCGGTTGTGCGAACCAAAAAGAAAATGGTGGAGGAACAGCATCGCATGTTTAATGATGCGAATAAAAGTTTACGAGAAGCGCAGCGATTGGAAAGGGCGATTAAAATGGCGGGGGATGCCTTCCTAAACGCCAAGTTGGCTTATGACAAGATGCGATCTGCTTTTGATGCTGTGAGGCCCAATGAGCAGAATAATCAGTGGGAAAAGTTGAGTAGGATGTTGCAAAGGGAAATTCTGAATTTGAAGACGTCACTGGATAAGAAGTTGGATGAGGCAAATTACAAGAGTAATATGGTGACGAAATTGCAGGCAAAATTGAATGCTTTGTATGACCAGCACGTGGCGTCTGGAAAGGAGTTGCAGGACTTGATCAGGACAACGGTGAGGAAGAGGAGGGAAAGGGAGGAAAAGAGTGAGCAGTGTATTAAGCTGGAAGCCCAAATCCAGCGCATTACGCTGGAGAAGAAAACAAGGGAAATTGCAATAAATGATTGTCTTCGCGCAGAGAAGATAATATTTAAGCAGTTGAGTCAAATGCAAAAGGGGTTTAATCTGTTGAAAATGGAGAAGAGTATGATTGTCAATGAGCTGTCTAATGGGAGGCAAATTTTGCAGGAGACCAAGATGAAAATTGATGATGTGACTAATAAGCTGAATGCTTATATTACGCAGACCCAGTTGTTTGAGTCGATGACCAAGGAAAAGTATTATATTATCTTGAATGCGAGGATTAAAAGGGATTCTATTAAAAGTGATGCGATGAGGAGTAGGCAAAAGTTTAGATTTTATCGGGATCAGAAGTTGGAGCTGTTGTTGAATACAAAGACGCTGAGAAGGGAAGCGGAGAGACAGAAGCATGAGAGTGTGACGATAAGGAAATCGTTTGAGAGGGCGACTAATACGGCGGATGATTTGGCGATTAAATATAGGATAAGGATGGAGGAGATTTGTACGTTTCATGAGTTCATTTACTGCTATAGGAAAATTCTGTTGAGGGGGTCGGAGGAGATTACGATTAGGGAAATGGAAAAGTCGAAGCTTAATTCGCTTTATGAGGAGACCAGAAAACATGTCTTTATTGTTCAAATGAAGTAAGTTGGAAAGAACGACAAAGATGTTGGCTATTTATAATTGTAAATTATATAATATATTTTTTTTACTTTAATTTTGTTAGTCAACCGGATGAATCGGATTATTTCACTAAGATTGAACACCTCCGTGAAAAATTCCACCGGATCACGGACACCCGACGAGAATTGGAAGTAAAGTTAAATGAGGATGATAATCAATCGAGAGTGCGTGAGATTGACTTTGATCAAATGAAACAAAAGGAGAATGTTGAAGTGCTCGAGGAAAAGTTGGACTTGCAAGAAGAATATCTTGCGATAAGAGATGTAATTGGGCTGGAAAAGACTTTGCTTGAAAATCATTTGACGAAAATTACGGAAGATTCTTTGGAACAAGCTCTCTACTTGAAAGATTTTTTTGGGGAGCATGTGAAAGCCATCACGAACATTAGGAGGCAGCTAAACAACTTGTCTCAGCAAATGGAGGGGTTCATTTGCGAAAATGCTATTGCAGCTTCACAGGCGGATATTGCGGAGACTCACTTTAATCACTGCAAGCAGGTGCTTGAAGAGGCAGAGAATAGGTGGAAGCAAGGGCTTCCTCCTACGGATGAAATGGAAGATGAGTGGAAACGACTTGAGTGGAGGAAGGTAATGTTCAAAAGGGCGAATGATAACTATAAAAAGCCGGGATTCTTTAGACAGGCGAAACCTTGGAATGGGACTCAAATTCAGGCGAACAAGTGGTCAATGAGGGAGAAACGGAGGGAATTGGAGGATCCATCTTTGAGTGTTTTGGGTTGGAGGTTTAGTGCCGTTTCAGATCCACTGGGTAGCAGATTAGCTGCACATCCGAGTAACTTTGCTTGTAGATATGAAAGAAGTGTCACAAGTAGGTTGAATATGAAGACGACAAAGACGGGGAGAAATTTGAGGGCAACAAACAAAAAATAAATTTAGTTCTTAGAGAAAGTTAAAAAGGGGGATGAAAATGATTTTTAATACAAGATGCAATTTCCTCTGTGTAACATTAATTGACTGAAACAAGGAAACGTTGAATGACCAATTTTTTTGTGTGGAGTAAACACGATATTTATATAACAATGATAGATAACAATAAGCCTCTATGCGTGTACTACTTTTTTTCGCTACTACACAAATATAAATGTTTGTTCGCTTTCACATTTACTTATCATTTAAGTAACTGTACCCCAAATTTTGTAACTGCATATTAAACATAAATATCTGCTGTGTATGTTATTTTGTATTTAAAAGAGATACATTTATGATTTCTATTGACTATGATTTTTTTTTTCAAATACTTTTTCTTGTGGTATTTATCTATTTTGCTTAATAGGAGCGGACAGCTGGAGCTACAGTGGAACATTCTTGTTTATCCAGTGTTTTGTCAATGACAGGGCGATAGGTAAGGGTTACTTTGCCGGAGTCAATGTCTTGCCATGACAAGGTGTGTTTGCGCCAGTGCTCTTCAAAGGGTACGGCTTTCTGTCCGTCGAGGGGTTTGGAATAGTCTAACTCATCATGACGGTCTTTGAAATCTTCTCGAGCATGAGCTCCACGGGATTCCTTACGAGCCTCTGCACCGACAATCGTTTGTGCGGCATTGATCATCAGGTTTTGTAGTTCCAAGGCTTCTACAAGATCTGTGTTCCAGACGATTCCTCGGTCAAAGAGCTAAAGAAAATTAAGGAATGTATTATAAGATATTATATAGCTCAATTATATCTACAAGAATTTATTTGTCGAATGATAAGCGCTTACCTTCAGGTCCTTCATCCTATTGTAAATATTTAACACCTTATCGCATCCTTCCTTTAGTACCGGACCAGTTCTGAACACAGCAGCATGAGCTTGCATAGCACGCTGCAACTCAAGACGAAGATCTGCTACACTAATCTGACCACTTGCGTGTCTCAAACGGTCAACGTTATTGACGGAGAATTCTCCAGCATTTTCCTTCAATTCCTTTTGGGTTTCGCCAGGTTTATTTTCTTCGGCAATGGTCTTAGCGCAAGCTCTTCCAAATACAACTAAATCAAGAAGCGAATTCGCCCCCAATCGGTTAGCTCCGTGTACAGATGCACAAGCTAACAATAACATAGAAAAAAGATCAAGTAAAAACATTTAAAAACAGAATCAGTTAAATACAGCAGCCAGAAAGTCAAAACTTACCAGCCTCTCCACACGCGTAAAGTCCAGGAATAATTTTATCCCCACCATCCTTGCTATGCGTAATAACTTGACCCTTGTAATTGGTTGGAACACCTCCCATATTATAATGGACTGTTGGTAACACTGGAATCGGTTCTCTTGTGACATCAACTCCAGCGAAAATCATAGCCGACTCGGAAATTCCGGGCAACCTGGAGGCCAACTGCTCTTGGGGCAAATGATGAAGCTGAAGATATACGTGATCTTTATCCGGTCCACATCCACGTCCCTCTCGGATCTCAATTGTCATAGCTCGCGAGACCACATCACGTGAAGCCAGATCCTTAGCATTGGGAGCATATCTCTCCATAAAACGTTCTCCTTGGCTATTAATTAGAAAACCTCCTTCACCACGACAGCCCTCTGTGATAAGACAACCGGCGCCGTAAATTCCGGTGGGATGGAATTGAACAAACTCTAAATCTTCATTGGGAAGTCCAGCTCGGGTGGTCATGGCTGTACCGTCTCCGGTACAAGTGTGTGCAGACGTGCAAGAGAAATAAGCCCTGCCATATCCGCCAGTAGCTAACACAGTGTTTTTCGACCTAAAACGATGGATAGAGCCATCTTCCAAGCATAGCGCAATCACTCCAACACATTCACCTCCTTCCATGAGCAAATCAAGAGCGAAATATTCCACGAAATACTGACAGTCGTATTTCAACGACTGGCCGAAAAGTGTGTGAAGAAGGGAGTGACCAGTTCTATCAGCAACGCAACAAGTTCGATGAGCTTGTCCTCCCTTTCCATACTTGAGGGACTGACCGCCAAAGGCTCTCTGATAAATTTTTCCGTCATCAGTTCTGCTAAATGGCATGCCGTAATTTTCCAACTCGATAACAGCTTGTGGAGCTTCCTTCGTCATGTAGTGGATGGCATCTTGATCACCCAGCCAATCCGACCCTTTTACGGTGTCATACATGTGCCATCTCCAGTCATCGGCTTCCATACTTCCGACGGCGGCATTGATGCCGCCTTGGGCAGCAACTGTGTGGGATCGGGTTGGGAAGAGTTTTGTAATTACAGCAGTTCGGAATCCTTCCTCCACCAATCCGAAAGCTGCACGGAGACCGGCTCCTCCAGCGCCAACTACTACTGCATCATAAGTATGGTCTACTACTGGATAACCTTTGCCAAGCTGTAATAAAAGATTAAGAATAATTTTCACATGATATTCGAGTAAATTTTAAAATAACATGTTTTTGTAATGGTGCATGAGTTTTTGTGATTTCTTACTGTTTTTGTCTTCACTGTTGATGCTTTTAGAGCAGTAGCATGGAAATTCTTAACTGACCACACTGGAACGGTGACTCCACCCTAGTCAAATTCAAATTAACAGTAAATACGACTATGCATAACAATAATTTACTCACACAGCGCTTTTAAAATCGTTTGAAATTTTACCTTTTTGGCAAAGAGGTTGCCAACACCTTGAAAAATCCTAGAAGTGGCCATTCTTAAAATATGGCAAGAATTATAATGGCAGTCCCAGTTCTAATGAACCTGTAAAGATATAATTAAGTTTCAATTAGCTAACACTTCACAGTTCACCGTGTGAATTGTGAACTTCACACTTCAGTCCACTTCCATTGTTTATTTACATCACTCACCTGACTCATTAAATTAGTTCGGCTAAAATGGAAATGTTGCACTTTTCTCCCCTTCACCTTGAGAAAAAAACTTTCTCACGAATGGTAGCTGAATGGAATAACACTGTGACTTGTGACGCAAACACCTTCAAAAACAATTTAAAACTAGATGCATTTGGTTTAGTGAAAGTGCTCAAATTCACATGATATTCCCAGCTGTCTCTCTCGAGCTTGTAAACAGGGAAGCTGCAGTTCTTTTGCCGGCACCCAGGTAGCTCTGGCAGAGCTTCACATGCTTTCGTTCTTGAAATTCACAATTCTCTGCGTTCACACACGTTCCCAGCTAAAGCTAAATTGTCACAATAAATAGTGTACTACACAATTATATATTATATATTTATCTTAGTGCGTGTGCACTACTTTTATTTAACATCTTAACATCTTGCTCTCTAGCCGAAGACTGCCCTTGTCTCACCAAATCATATCATTTATTACTTTCATCTTATTACTTAACATATTCATTATCATTATATCATAATCTACACATGTATTAGCATGTCGCATATATTACTATAATAACATAGTACATATAACTAGTCCTTACTTCCCATTTACGTGACACGCCGACCCTTGAAAGGCCTATGTCCTCATAGGCAAAAATTTCAATAATTTAAAAATAATGAATAAGTCTAGAAGAAACAGAAAAAATGTTAAACAAAATAAAGCAAACAAAAATATTTCCAGTTTAATTATTACTAAGTCGGTTACAATCTTCTTTTATAAACATATTTTCAGTAGAATTCGCTTAAATCTACTACATTGCATTTAACACGATATGTATAAATTGCATAAGTTTCTTTTTATAATGCTTATAAGAGTTTACAATGCTTTTGAAAGGTTTTGTTAGAGTTAAAATTATGAAAGATTAAATTAAACTTATATTTATTCCTGCAGTTAGTTGATTTGAAGTGGTACCATCTCTCAGTCATGGACAAAAAGTGTTATTTATACCGAAGAAAAAGATAAAACTAATTACATTTATTACGTATTACCATTTCATTTTGGATGTTTTACACTAAAGCGCAGAGCCTTCGTCGCTAAATATGTAGTCCATTTACTTCTATAACTCTAAATTTTTCCTAAAGAGTGGAATATATAAGTACAGACGTGCATGAATAATGATGATTAAGATGCATGTTTTCAAGTCTATATCAATTTGTTGGTTTCCTAAATTTGATATTTATCAATCACATTTTTTAGCTATATATATACCTATGTATGCCTACTTGGTTACATTACAATATTTTATATACGCATATGTGAAAATTGTATATCGAATGCATTTTTGTGTTAAGTATAATTGTCATGTTTGGTGAGACTGAAACAAAGAGATATTTGTTCCAGTTAATACGTCTTAAACTGGGTCTTTGTCAGGCTTTTATCTGCTCGAGCAATAGTAATCTTTTTTGGTAAAATGCTGAGGACTGAAAAAGTAGATATGTGTGGCAGGTTGGGTGTAAGTATATATGACCAGACTGATTTTGTAAAAACATTTTACATGATTAAGTATGGTAAATGTCGCGCTTTTTGTTAAACGATCAGTATCAAGAAGAGTATTAGATACTTCTTTGTATAACATTTATGGAGAAAAAATCATTAGTCAAGTTGGATGTATATATTATGTACCAAATCTACGTTGGTGTGGGTGTGTATATGTCACTGCAGACAAGTACAAGAAAAGTATATTGGAATATTTCGTCCAGTGTTTTGTAAAGGAAATGCTTTAATTCAATTTGAGTAGGTATGATTTATTATGCAATTGAGATCGAGTGCACTCATGTACACTAAGCTACACTTCGAAATCAGCAAAGTAACATAAAAATTAAATTGGTTAAAAAATTAACTACCATAAAACAATTCAATTTAATTCTTTTACGAGAAAAAATTACGCAAAGTTAATCATGTCACAAATTGAACGGAAAAGGTATTTTTACGGTTTGGAAGATGAGCAAATTGAGGCATACATGGAGGGCTTAGGGTTTCAACCCTGTGTTGGGAAATACGCCAAATTTTGTGAAGTTACCATAAACGGTGAAAAAAGGCG
>JAQFZH010001544.1:0-20609 GCA_034695485.1 Entomobrya nivalis
TTTTACACCCTTGCACCCGTCCAGAAGGTTGAAACGGGTGCACCCGTTTTTTGCCGAGATGTGCCTTACCTCTACCGATGAGAGTAGAATTTGAAGGCGAAGTAAAATAAAACTACAAACATGGATAGATTTGATATATATCTTTCATCTTTTAAACAATTCATTGATTAATCTTTATTCATTCATTAACAAAATATATACCGTTCAAAAATGTACATATCCAGCGCCCCGAGGTTATAACACCTCACTGACCTCACATCAGTCCAATAAATTCTTTATTCGTAGTTCTCAGATTGAGGACAGATAAAAAAAAGGTTCTATATAATGATAAAACACTTAAATATCAATTTACAACTATGGTTAAAGCTGTAAAAGTAGTTTTAGGGCTAAATTAAATTAACACATCTTTAGCACATAATGTTGTTTAAATGGTTTAACTTTAAACATGTATTCCATCAATAAATCAGTATTGAGTATCAGCTACAATAAACGCGTAGAATTGATCATTTTTATAAAAGTACACAAACTAACTACTTAAAGATCCTTTTTTCTTAAACGGTAAAGTGAATAAAATCTTATCATTTCGATAATTTATATAATTCCAAAAAACAATAACAGTGACTTATTTATTTAAATGAACTATGACCTAATACAATGTTTTAACACATTACAAACTAAACTTACAATTTCATTACGTCTGATAATAAAAACTTTTAAAAATTCAGATCTTTGAAAAATAAAGCTACAAAAATTTGTAGTTATTAAAAAAGGCAAAATCACATCATCATCAGTCAAACAAATTTTATTTTTGGGCGATATTAGCTTTAGGAAGGGGTGTAAATACAAAGCCATGAGTTGCTTCTACCAACTCATGTTTATCCTGTAGCAAACAAGTAGTGAAGCCATTTGTGCTTCCAACCTTGAACAAATCCACAATGTGCGTGCTATTATCCTCCTATAACACAATTAAATTAAATAGTTTTTACGTTAAAGTTAAGTTTTTCAATATTTGATAATTTGATTTTTTTAAATGTAAATGAAGCACTTACAATAGAGAGCACTTGAACACCTAAAGTCACCCCATAATAAACGTTCTTTTTCAGTTCGACAGTAGCTTGCTCAAAACACTTCATCATTTCCGCTCCCTTTTTTGTGTTTGGTTTAACCGGAAGGGAGCACTTGTAAACACAACTAGGAAATCTGAGGTCATCCGGAATCGGCTTTAAGGCTTTAATGGGAACGGTAACTATTTCCCCAATGTCAATTTTCTGTACAACAACGCTGTCAGGGTCCATTCCAACTTCCAGTACTTTTACTCTTTGCCACTTCTCTTTGTAGTCCCAAATTAGAAAAAATAGACGGGATAAATCGCCTGCAAAAAATTTAGTCTTTTGGGGTAGGAGCTGAACATTATTCAACTTTCTGACAAGGTCGTATGCTTCCAGAAGGCCAACAGTTGTAATATAGAATTCATTGGTACTCTTGATAAAGCGTACGATGGCTTCAGTTTGTTTTTCATGCAAAATGGGATCGTTTGGGGGTTTCATTCTGTTTAGTGGAATGATCGACTTGTTGTTTTCTTCTTGTCGGATCTCCTCTTCAGAAACTTTACAAAATGCAATCAAACATTTTATTAGACTTTTTTTCTAAAAAAAATAACTAAATCTGTTTAAAACAGATAACCTATTTACCTCGATCGCCTACGAATAATTTTTTCAGAAGAAGCCCAGCATCAAACCATTTACCCATGTACTCAACATCCAAGTAACAAGCGTACCGAAACTTAACAGTTTGGTCCTGTTGAAAAAGCACAAATTTTTGTAACATTTTTTCACTATTTAAAATTAGAAAGCTTATTTGTCTGTCTGCCTACCTGATGAGTAATCCGTATTTTCGTAGTGGACTTTCGAACCAATGCATCAAATTGTTCGGCAGCCTCTGGATCATCCTGGTCAACTTTAACATTTAAAGATCTTAAACGAATGGCTTGAGCCCATCTTTTAACGTGATCCTGGGGAAGTTCATACACATCTTCAGGATTCACTACTGCTTCGATCCCCAAGTCGATAAAGTAAATACCTACTAGGCCAACGACTTTGGTTATTTTACCGCGATACCTAAAAACCAAAAGTTTGTCAAATTTTACTTAGTTTTAATTACAAATTTGTAAAACTGATAATTTTGAGTTATAAATCGATTTTTAGTACCATTGTTTTGGCGCATTTTCTGCATCCGATGATGGATACTCTACCAAGCAAAAATTATCGAATTCACAAATTTCCATTTTTTGCTTTGGACATGTTTGCAAATTACGATGAAAACCGCCGAATTGCTCATGGCTTCGCATAGTCATCACAGAAAAGTCTTGGAAGCTATTACCCCTAACATATTTCACCTAAAAATGTCATACATCAAGTTTATATTCAGTTTTAAATACATTTTTACTTCGAACACATAAAATATATAGTATTTTTTTTACGGGTAACGGTATTCCATATGGCACATCCCGATTCAAGTGAAGATGATTTTTCCCCACATCAACTTTAAGATTATAAGAGGCACTCGAGGTTTTGGAAGGACTGGTCATCCTTGCAGTGTGTAACGACAACGAGCCGGAGGAGCTTGGTGACTGTTGACCGTGATAGGAAGCTGTATGATATGAGGAGTTGGCTGACTCGGGATGCTCAGCTGGCACCACATTACTTTTAGCCATATCAACCCATCGTTGGTTTGTGTCATGTGAAGGGGGGTTAATATTGCTAAAGTGTACCTCTTCTTGGTACACTCCTCCTCTTCCAGCTGGCTTTCCTCTACCACGTTGAGGTCCGTTTTTGTGAGGAGGTTGAGGTTGAAAAATGGTTCCACGACCTTGAAAGTCGTTACCTTGTTGAGAATTTCTATTAAGCATACCTTCTTGGCCTTGCCCTTGGGAGGATGGCCATTTAAAGTCACTATTGACACCTCCTCCACGATTGTCATTTAAAGGTCTTGAAAAGTTATCTCCTGGCATGTTATTGTTGAAAAATGGCTGCTGCTTTTTCTGGCTTCTCCAGTTGCCATCTTCTCCATTTTGTTGAGGATTGAATGGGATATCATTTCTATGTCTGGGAAAGCCGGAACCTGATGATGATGGTCCATTCGGAAAACCAGGGGCTGAATTAGCAGGAGGAAGCGGTTCACCTTTGTTTTGAATCGGGTTTGGAAAGTTTCCATGATTCTGGCCTTTCTTCTTCCAGTTATTACTGAAAAATGATTTGGAATCCTCGCCGCTGTTACTTCCCGTTTCTGAAAGATGAGGAGAACGAGCGCCAGGATTAGGATTACGGAGGATTCTTTGAGAACCGTCTTGTGGAGAAGGATGAGGTGGAGATAGTGATTGTCTCATGGCTAAATTGTTTGTAAGAACTTGAGTTGGATAGAAGTTTTGGGTTGGGGATGTCAGCGGGCCCCCGACAGGATAACTTGGTCCCGGTCCTGATTGGGGGTAAGGATAGCTATTTTTAAATGGCTGGCTTTGATTGCGTTGCGGGCGATTATAACCGCCACCCAAATTTCCATCTCGGTCTCCTCGATCACTCTTGAAATTTTGGTAAGGCTTTCCTGTCTTGTTATTCTCTAGAGAAGTTGACGGCTTGTCTGGTAAGGCATTACTTTTATTGCATACATCTTTGTAAGATGGTTTATTATTTGCACGGGCATTTTGTGCACTGTTGAGACTCAGGTTGTTTCTGACGGTTTGTGATTGTTGTGGATTTGAATTTAAAGCAGAGTAAATGTCGGTAGCTTCATCCGAATCCACTTCTCCACTTTGCTTTTGCTTGGCTCTGTGTTGCAATAAAATGCAATAAAAAATGTTCAATTAAAGGTCACATTTGAAAATGTTAATTAAATACAAATATTTACAACATGTGGTATGTGCATGGTCCTTTACTTGGATTAGTTTACTTACTTTTTGAAGCACTGATTTGAGCAAAAGGGAACATGACACTTTCGACACATTGCAATCTTCTTCACCTCCCCATTTTCATTTTTACACTGAGACAAGCAAGGTATGTTCGCCATTTCGTGGAGACAATCCCCATGTAACTTTTGATAAAATGTGCCATCAACCCAAAGAACGTTGCTTTTGTAGTCCTCCAAAAGTCCTTGCATGCTGAAATCCCAAGTTTCACTTGCGTCAATGGGAACGTTCTTCGCGAATCTAAATAAGACAGAAATATATATTGTAATTAAGATAACATATATTTTCTATAACTGTACAATGTACACCTACAATTTGGAAAAATAATGATTACTTTGTTGGTCGTTCTTTTTCCCCATCATTTTCATTAGGAGGTGGATATACATACTTCAATGAAGCAGTATAAAGTGGATGGGGATCTACTGGAGCGTCGTTGTCTCCATTCGCTTTAGCTGTCGAAAGGCCTTTAAAGTTTCCACTTGATTGACTACTATTAGCATTAACAACAGGTGGTGGTTGTGGTGGCGTATCCCTGTCCAAAGTTACCTCTTTTCCACCAGAGACTATCGTGCAAACATCAGAATCTTCATTTCCTGTGGCATTATCATCATCATTTAATTCAACTGTAGCAGTTAACTTAACGGTGACAGTAACATCCTCTTCAACATTGCTTTGAGGTGAACCGACTTGCTTCTCTTGAGCTTGACCCTTGGCCTTTAGTCTTTCAAGTGCACTAGTCTTTGCTACTTTTTCCGCTTGTTTACAAGCACGTTTGTAAAAATCCCCTTCTCCTTCCGAACCACTGCCATCGTCATCAGCACCGCCCTGATGAAACTTTACTACAGACGAGAAATGATTGTCCCAGGCTGCCTCCACTGCAGAATCGCTGTCTTCATCCTCACTTGAATCAGTCGTTGTTTCATCTACATCTTCACCACTACTATCACTGCTTTCGCCTTCTTTATTCTCAGCAATAAAAGACTGGCCTGTTTCAGTTGCATCACTAAAATGATCTTCTGATTGATTGTCAGTGTTGCTGCCATTGTCGTTGCCATCTGCTTCCGCACTCATCTTAAGTTGAGTTACGTCCCCTTCTTCAAGGAAATGAAAGCCTAAATACTTAATACACAAAATAACATATAAATTAACATTAACATCCTTAGGGTTAAGTCCATTTACTTGCCAATTAAAGTCAAAGTCAAGCTTTTTTACTAATTTTTTCTTACCCGGTCTGTCGGTACTCTATCGGTACACTTCCTACTCTAGTTCACTTACAATTTAACGTCAATTACATGTGTATAAAATTTAAAAAATAACCTTCCTTTAAATACTTTGTCATTAGTTAACTGAAGTACCAGTACCGCATTGAAAAAGTGACTGAAAAGAAAATACACAATGTAATGCACCCATCCAGTCAGCTGAAGCATGTGTACGTGCATCTTTTTAGCAAAGCATTGTTTTTGTGTATGTGACTTGACTTGTATGGTCTTGTAAGTATGTGTAGAGTAAGCAGAGCATAGCAGATACCAAGACAAAGGTATCTCTGCTGCTGCTTGCCTGCTTTGGATTTTGGTTGGAATGGTTGGATCGAGCCTCGAACTCATCTCTCAAGCAAGCAAAGCAAAGCAGAGAAAGAAGAGAAGCCGACAGCCGAGCTGCAAAAAGATGTTCACATTTTTACCATTCGCATTTCGCAATTTAACCATTTACCATGCTAAATGCTTGTTCAACTTTTAGTTTAGCGCCATCCACTAAACAAAGCGTCGTTTCCGATGGAAGACAACAAATTAATTAAAGTTCTCGGAAGAAGGATGCAGGATGCGCTGCTGCTCAATTTTACCTTACTTTACATGATCATTTGTCTGTTTGCTTTAAATATCAAGTTACTAATTCAATTTTATATGTAAACCAGCTCATTTATGAAATCCAACTCTCTCGTATCGTGTAAGCTTAGTTATTTAACTGCCTATATTTTTTACCATGTCATGTTTGCCAAATTCTGCAAGCTGCTTTCTCCAGCAGAAAAATAAAACAGGTAAACATCTCCCAAGAATAAATTTTGCTGATTAACTGTGTATCATCTTGACTTTGACTTTCCTTTTCTTGTTTGTTTACTCGAAAGAAGGAAGATTATCATATCATATCGCTATCACATCACGTCCCGTTTAAATGCAAGATAGACACCTGCGACTTGCGTCATTACAAAAAAAAGACATAACGGTTGTTTTTATAGAAATGATACACATTTTCATCCCATCTTGAAGTGCAAGTGTGCAAAAAGGTTATTTCAAGGTGGAAGGAATATCTGCGGTGTTTTTTTTGTATAAATATTTCTTTATGGAGAAATTTTTGTTGGTAGTGTGCATATTATTGCATTGCATACGTAAAACAGAATAATTTTGGAAAAGGAAAATTAATTTGTAACATTTACTTTATTTTATTGCTTTGTGTGTAGAGATATGCATAAATGGGGAATGTGAAATGAAGCAATGTTTGCACTGGGCTTAAACATAAATGAAAGATACGCATTACGTTTACTTTACTTTTTGTGTATAGGAATTTTGCAAAGCAAACAATGCGATCTCTGCTGAAAATGCCATAAAAAGGAAAAGTTTTTACCTTGCATAATTTTTCAAAGCAATTTGCTTGAGTGTAATGCGAGAGAATATGACTAGAAAATATTTTATGTTCTTTCCGTTTCCCGTTTCCTTTCCGTTTTTTTCTGTCTAAAAGTATGTAAGTCTTTTCTCTTTTCAAATGTAAGTTTACTTACTACCGAGAGAAATTATATATTACATCTGTCAAATACTTATGACAATGTCATTTCTCTTGTTCGCTGCCGCTGCTTATGTTGGATATATATTTTTTTATGTATATCCTTTTTTCTTCCTCTCAGAGAAAAAGAAGGACGAAACGAAGGAATGAGAGGGTGATTCATGTTTTCACTTATGGAATCGGATGGAAATAAGGTAAAGTGGAGTGGACTAACTTAATGGATAAAAATGAATGTGATATTCATACGATACGTGATACGTGTGCAAAAAATGATTGCATGGTGTGTGCTTCTATTTATACAAGAAAACTACCTAAAAACGTAGTTAGTGAAGTATTTACTGAATAGAGTTGCTTGAGAGAGAATGAGAATTAGGTAAAACCCGGGGGCTAAGATTTAGAAATAAATACTTATTGGATAAGGGCTACAATAAGCATGAAATGATTTAAAATAGTTAAAATCCCCAACGAGTTAAAAATTTAATTGGAAACATAATTAATTAGAAAAGCTTTTATACTTTAATTACAATTCCTCTGCAATTTCAAAAACCCACTCGGGTTTTTGAAAATAACCCATGGGAAAACTCACCTACACAATATTGTCTAGTTTGCGATCCCTGTCCTTTACTTAAGCTCTTTTTATGTACATAATATGTACACATAATTGAATGAGTGTCGGATCTAACTACGTCAATTTATTACTCAAGTCAAGATAATTCACGCCAGTGAAAGCTACCCACTTATCTTACCCTCTCTACTATAATGATAAGCATACATACACACAATACAAAACTATAAAACGTAATATTTTCAATAGAAAAATGAAACCATGAACTTCAGCCATCACAGAGGCTATTCCCATTTATTTATTTGCAAGAAGTGATCGATTTGGATTGACCAATTTGTACTATGGCTCTATATACTATGGTATAATGAATAGCATAATAAATGCAGAAAAGAACTTTGATAAGAAGAAAACTCCTTTTCTCCTACATACTTATGTTACGCCTCTAATGGAGTGGTGTATAGAAATAGAAAAGCAAATTGTGTTGTAAGTTGTAATACAACTGAACAGAGAAATGCCATTTTCGTTTACAATCTTTCTAATAATAATATCCAACTGCCATTTTGGGTGTGAGTGAGTCTAATAAAAAAGTTGGAATAACTTAAATTGGTTTTTGATGAGAATTTGAGTGGAACAAGACGCAAATGAAATTTGTTCCACGATCATCATCATCATCATCAAATCACATGCATCATTATCCACTTCTGTTGCATGAAGAAAGAATTACTTCTCAGTGCATAAAGTAGTTTTTTTTTTGGAAATTGGAAGTTGAGGAGTTGCGATATGATGCTTGCACACTTGTCCTTTTAATCTGAAATAAGTGCATACATTTCACTTCTTCATCGTTGGATTCCAATTAATTTTTATTTCAATCAGTTGTGTCAATGCAATAAGCCGCAAGACTACAAGAAACGCACTGGCACTGGCTGAAAGAGAGAGAAGAAAATTTGCTTGATGCAAAAAAAATATTTCCGTTAAAAAATGATGTATCCTTCCAATTTGGTCTCAAAGGGTTAAGTTTTTTGATTGCGTGTTTGGAATTGGACAGTTGACAAAAAGAGACAGATGAAAACAGAAAAACATAAAACCTTAAGGAATTTTATGACAAATATACATTTTTATACTTCTGTTTGTCATAAAAACCAACTGGCCATATATTCGTAAAATTCCATACTTCTAATAGATAAGACACTTACCTATTTAGTGACAAAAATACTTTTTTATGATTTTAGAAAATTGAACCAATGCAGGATATCTGATGCTATTATTATTCATACAAGTCAAGTTGGTTGTCATTTATCAAAATTCGTTTTTAGTCATCATGATGATGATCATGTTATCGCATCTCCCCAGCCAGCATTTTTTATCTGTATTGATCCCACCATGTGAAGAGATGATATGAATTGCGAATGTCGATGCGTCTAAACATAGCCTTGTCATTTATTTTTGAATGGAAAAAACTGAAGATGAATTCAATGTCAACTTATTACAAAAAAAATCTCAGGAGATTCAAAGTTCTTTCCGAGTGAAATCAGCTCACTTCACTTTCAGTCAACCTGCCGGATAGACAGACAAGACAGGTAGACAGAGACGCAGAGAATTTAGACAAGTTTTTCGCATGCAGATTTTTTTTGTGCTTGTATCACACACGATAAAATTTGAATATACTCTCCAGAGAGAGCAGAGAACAGCAGTTTTGCAGTTCAAGTTGAGTTGAAGGTGAGATGTTCCAGAAGAACAATGTACTTTTCAAAAGTTTTGGTTGGTTGGACTATGAGAGCAGACAAGACAAACCCATCTCTATCTAGTTAACAGTTAGCCATCATGCTAATGATAATTGTCAATTTTATAACAAAGTATGATTATGTGCTACGTACGTACGTTTGGTAATATCGTTAAAATATATCATGTATAGAGCACCGAGCCGAGCTAGGCAAAGAAGGCTGAGTAGTGGGTAGTTGGGATGTTGGGAAACGGCATTATGAAAAGCTTTTATAAAAATTGATAGCACGGTGATGTGGAATGTAGATGATAATTTAATTTTTTAAAGGTACTTCTCTAGATACTTCACAATGTTCTGTAAGAGTACCTGAAACCGACAATTTATTTAGGAAAATAGGATTTTTGTGATGATGGGCGCAATCCAAATTGACATTTAGATGGGGTTAATTTGATTAACTATTTTTGACTAGGAAACGACGCCTACTTGTAGAAAAGAATGTAGTGATGGCATGGCAGGTCCAGGATACTTGTCCTGACCCGACTTCTGGCCTAGCCACTTAACTTACTATGTTCATTTTAAGTGGTTCTTTACTACATACTTCCAGTAACTATCATCTAGGCTCCCACCGTCACCGTTTCATTTTGCATATTTCATTTCCACCTGGATTCAATTATGGTTATGATTGTAATGAAATTTTTGGCAGAATAGCAATGTTAACCTAAAGGAATGAAAGCTCTAGCGCAAGAAAATCAGCGAGCAATAAGGTAAAGTTATTCTCTTAAATTAGCATTGTTGCATAACAAAAGACGCAAAAATAGTAAAAATGTATACGTCACACGTAGGTCCATGTGTGGTATGACGTGGTGTTGTTGGTGTTGGAAAGAAAAATTTGGTGGGTGATATCATCTCTCCATCTCCATCGTACATCGTATTGTGATTATTTGTATCTGACTGGACTGTATGTGGCGTACGTTCGAATTCTTACAAATTGCCCGGTGACGGGAATTTGAAATTGCCCTGCAAGCCATGCTGAGCAAGAATTCCTATTAACAAAATTTTGTGCAAAATTGCCCTGCAACCCCGAAATTGCCCTGCAGACCATGCTGAGTAAAAATACTTAAAATTGCCCTGCAGGGCAAGCTTTTGAAAAATTGCCCTGCAACCATCAAAATGCCCTGCAGGCCATGTCGAGCAAGCATTCCTAAAATTGCCCTGCAGGGCAAGCTTGTTAGAATTTCTTCCAAAATTGCCCTGCAGGGCAAAAATGCTCGAATTGCCCTGCAAAATATTGAAATTGCCCGGTGACGCCGTCACTGTGTCACGTAAGAATTCGAACGTACGGTATGTGGACACCGGACATTTTGCAACTCTTTTTTATTCTGCACACGCCACAGAACAAGACAGACTTACTTTTTTTTAGCACGCGTCGCGTTGCTAATATTGATTTCTGTTTTTGATGTACGTACTCCCACCATGCACCATCGTCCAACAAATGTTGTATACTCACTTTGCAAGTCTTTCTCTGATTGCGATTGCATATTGCGGAATCTTATAATAATAATCCAATAATGTTATATGGACTTTGCAAATATGTTGTATGGTTTTTTTAGCGTCATTGCATTGGTTTAATGAAAATGCGCTTTTGCCAAATAGTCTTCACCAATTTCTGCTTGCGTTTGCACATTACTCAGCATTGAGCATAAACCACATTAACATACGACGTACGAAACAGAAGCATTTATTTCATGTGTATAGCATTTTAACTAACAAAAATATTTTTCAATTATCAAATAAAACTAACAGTACATTTGTACAGTAGTACAGCATATTGCGTTCTAGTTTGGAGTAAAATAACCGGTAATTTGTTTAAAAACATGATATTATCATATCACCTCACTGATCCAAATCTAATTCGTACGTTTTTTTCCAACGGAAAAGTCAACACAACGCAGAAAATTAAACAGAAATTCCCAATCACGAAGAAGTTACATGATGCAACTTGAAAGACACTTTTGTACATTCCAAAGTCACATTTTCATTTAATTCTCTTAACTTTTAGCAGAGAAGAGATGCATCAAAATTCGCAGCAAATAATATTTTAATGGGAATGAATACTAACTTGGTTAGTTTTAAAAGATAAGTAGAGTTTAAATGTGGTTTTGTCTTGTTCAGTACTTGAGTACAGCACGAAAACACATTTTGTTCGCAAATTTTCATGAAAGAGCTCTCCTTCTTTGAGAGTTCTTGATATGAATGGTTTTGCTCGCAGAGTAGATGATGATGATGCTTGGTAGAGGATGTGATGTAGGATATGATGGCGTGTTGTATGGATTTTGTGGATTTTAGCTTTGACTGACATGACAAAGCCAACCAACAGCCAAACGAGCCAGTTGTAAAAAGCAGGGCGCTCGCCATCCACTCAAGTCATTCGTTTGTAGATAGCCAAACGGAGCTGAACTACAATTGGAGCTGCTGTCGTCGTTCTCTATACTTTACTTACACTAACTTACTTTTTTTCTCTGCACTTTTATTTCTGCAAGTTTTTATATACACTACCAAAAAAACATACCTAAGTTGATTCAGTTTATATATTTTTTTGGGATTGTGTTTGTGTTTGGGACATATGCAAAAATTGCAGACTACAGACTAAAAAAGAAGGAAATAACAAAACATTCAAGCAAAAAGTGATTCAAACTGTACACCAGGCCAGGGCAAAAGTCAAGACTATTGAGTGTAAAAGGAACGTCATCATCGGCACAGGATTGCGTTTTTTGCACAAAAAGAAACCATTTTATCTACATATCTTATATCCTACTACTGCACTGCATTGATGATATATATTTTTTGCTTGCTACTTTTCGCGACAAATATTGCAAACGCAAAGTACCTAGTTTTTTTTGCTCTCTTGGAAAGAAAGAAAGGCTAGTGTATAAAACGTTAAACATTAAAACAAATTACTACTGCAATGTGCTTTGCAAAAGATTAACCAAACCACATGAACAAAAGAACTTGAGAAGAGAGTAGAGATTGGACTCATTTAACTTCTCATTTTGCATCGAACCATAAACAAAGGACATTTTTACCATCAGAGTATCACCATCATCATCCTTATCTCATATGTCTCAGTGAAAACTATATACATATCTAATCCACAACTGCACAGCACATACAAAAGAAATAGTAATAAAATTTAAATGCATTTTTCGCTGTTTCATTCAGTTGAAGTAGAAGAATATATAATTTTCGAGCAATCAGCTTTACTGAACAAAGATAAGAACAAAAGAGGAGAGAAACGGGACACGAGGATTTTTTTATATAAAAAAAATTGTGCCAGTCAGCCACACACGAGTAAATTGCGTTTTGAGAGATTACGGTAGAAACAAATAAAAGTGGAGTTTAAAAAAATGTATTTGAACATGTACCTATTTAAATTTATTTAGGAGAAAAGTTTACATTGAATAAATTGAATTAAAGTGTTTCGGATTGGAGTACTTTTTTAAAACAAAAAGTAAAAAATTTCAAGTGCAGCAATTTTTTTTGGAGAAGTTTCCTTCGAAAAAGTTCCGGTACATTTGGTATACATAACGACAAAGAGAAATGACCATGGAGGACATTCTAAGAGCTGAGTTACAAGAATGCGAACGTGTTCAAGTAAGTAAAAGATAATGTTTCAATATAAATGGTCCATTAAGAAAAGGGGATTTTGAGTGAAAATACATTGCACCTGGTTTGGTTGAAATACTGTTTTTGGGTATCCTCTTTGGGATAAGACTGAGATGTCGTTTTAAAATATAATTAATCTTGGTATCAAGGTCAGGATGGCATGGACATGACAGAAAACGCTTTTTAGAAGAAATAGTTTTTTGCTGCTTCCTTCCTGTTTTTAAGTTGGTTTAATATATATTAATGGGCATGGGCATACATACTTCTTCGGGAGATTAGAAGTATTTTCCGAGAAGACCCGGGGTTTTTTGCTTTTTTTTCTTCTCCGCGTGCATCTTTCTCACATTTCAGTTCTCATTCAACCTTGGCCATGACATAAAGCCCGACAAAAGTCAAAACAAGGCACACTTTTACCCAAATGGTTTATGACATGGTTCGGTAGAGTCGTCTCTTTAAGAGGAGTTTTTTTTGTGAAAGAGCAGTAATTTTCTTGATAGTTTTATGCCATTTTATATTAAAAAGTTTATATTGAAGAGACCTTCGGTTCAGACACTCAGACGACCGAAACGAAAACTAATCTGACTGGTTTTTTTTTCTTGGAGAAGAAAAAACTTTCTAATATTTTATGAGGGAGCATTAATAGCATCATGTCTGAGAATGTCAATTTCGTCAGCAAGTTTATATGTAATAATTCAAGCGTTCAATTTCATTTTCAGGAAACTCATTTTCATAAAGTTACACCACTACCGCACCACAGCTATAGCTTAACCCTTTCTCTCACATAATCCCATGCCGTGCTTTTTTTATGATTTTATGCACAAACTAAATTACATTTGTAAATGAGGTTTCCCACTGTTTCTATTAAGGAATCAAAAGGTCACTAAATTAATCTGGATTTTCTCGTTTCAATTTCCACATAACTTAATTAAAGTTTTGCTCAATGCAGTTCGACCTTTTGTTGTCCTCCTTTGCAATCAGCAGGCAAGCCTGTCATGTCACACGCGAATGAAAAAACATTATGTCACCATGTGCAATCTGCTTGAGGCTTTTAAGCAATTTTATAGCCGGTTTGAAAAGGCCATATGCACATGATCTCTTCCTGGTTGTTTTTCTTTATAATTGATAGAATATTGATAAATTAATTATTTCATAAGCCAATTAAGCCATCTAATCGCTATATTCTTTGGACTCGGGTAATAGCGGAATCTTTTGGAAAAGGGAAAAGGTATGTATGGCTTGCATCAGTTGGTCAGCCAGTGGTATGAAAATAGCAAGCGTTAAAAAATCAAGCCTTATCATTCACACAATGCTTATCTTAAGCAAAACAAGTCATTATCTGATGAAGGTTCTGGAGAAATTGTACTTTTTCTCAAATTTCAAGTATAGCAATCATGTATCCATTATTTCACAGTTAGCAACAAGCAAGTTTGAATAGATTTAAAAAAGAACGGTCATGGAATAAAAAGAAACAACTCATCAAAGTCATGTCATTACAGAGCAGCTCAACGAACCGCAAAGCAAAGTAATCGTTCACATAATCATCAAACATCTAAACCTTGTCATTTTACTGCGCAGATAAATAAACTTGAGTGTACTACTGGATTTGCATGATGAAATATTCGAAGTGCAGTTGCATTTATTTACAAAACCGTAATTTAAAGATTAGACATATCTTTAAAAATGTACTTTGATAATGTTGTTCTGGTTGTTGCTATATTCTCAAAAGTCAAATTCCTTCCTGAACTCGTAAAAATAAATACTCTCACTTCTCATGCAAATTTGAAATGATATGGATGGGTGTTTTGACTATTTACTTGGATTAGAAAATGGAGATTATTGGTTCATGTCATTGCCTTCATCCTCTCATCTATCATTTTCTCATTAAAGTTTAAATTGGAAAACATGACATATCATAAAAATCCGTTTTCCCAATATCATCATCATCGTTAGTAAGTAAGCTTATATAACAAGCAAAGCACTCAAGATAAATGCGATTTTGATGTTTGTTTTTCTATTTGTTCAAGAGTTTCTCTATTTTTTGTCATATGACATGATATAATGATGATGATTGGGATGTGATCATCTTTTTTTTGTTTTGGAACTTGAATATCTGAAGTTGTATGATATAACCGGAAGATGAAAGGAAAAACAGGCTGTCATTTAATAAGCCCGGCTGAACTCTTTCAAGTGTCCAATCCAAAAAAATGAAAGAATTTTTCTTCGAATTTCCTTATCGCCTAACACAGCCGTAAGTAGACTCTTGAGAGAAGTCTTGAGGAAAAAAGTAGACAAAATATAATTATAAGATGATGGGAAAATAGCATTGTTATGTTATCGTTCCCTGGAGAAAAATGTCTCACAAAAAATTGATGTACAATTTGTATCCGGAAGGAAGATTTTTTTTTGTGTAGGATATGTTTGATAGGCATGAGTGGAGAAAAGCGGTTATGAACGAAAAAATGATAATAAAATCTAAGGATTTTCTTCTCAGGAGAGTTAGAAATGCACTTAAAGTAGTTATCATCGTTCAGTTTTTCTGGTTGGACAACAGAACATTTGGGTTTTCCTTCCGATACTGCCACCACCACCATCTATCTTACCACCCGCTGCTATAAACGCTGCGACATGAAAAGGATATCAGTTTATGTAACTTTCCCATTTAAGGAGAATATCAGGCTTCCTTCTTCTAGAAAGGAAGATGTACATACATTTTTTTCTTAGAATATTTTTCTATTTCCTTCCCGTCTTTGGTCGACATTACGATTGTCATAAAATAGTAATGGGTACATGTACTCCATAGAGTACAGTTGCACGTGGGCAGTGAAGTAAGAGGAGAAAGTAAACTGTAATTTCCCGTGCGAATTTTCAAGATGTGTGTCTTCTAGTTTTGTGTTTAGGTACATTTAGTGTTGCATGAACACTAGTTTTGTAGGCGGAAACGTAAATATTTCAGAGGAAAATGATAAATTGCTCTTCATATGAAAATGGACCTTGGACTGACAGTCATTAAACCAAGGAGCGCTCCATTCCAAGTTTTTTTTTGCAAATGAAACTTTGCTGTGCAAAATGTAATGATATGGATAACAAGTGTACTTGCCTTTATGACACATAATAATTTTAGTAATTTGTGATTCTTACATCTTAGCTTTTAATTCCATGTGGTATACATACTTTACTACTACGCAGCAGCAGCATTTTATCATCCAACATGTCATGTAATACCATAAAAAAATATAAGTGTAAATGTAAAGATTACTATATTATTACGGTGGAATTTACAAGAATAATAGGGGCAACTGTGTTTTCCTTCTTGTTGGAATGGAATGGAATGTCAAGTCAATTTATGTCTTACTTTTCCCCTGATACAGTTTTACTGCACTAACTTTTGGCTAGGTTCGCATATGTTTATATTATAAATGGATGCTTGTAATTTTATAGGTAATTCAATCATTAGTGTGCTGTCTTCAGGGTGTCTTCATCTTTCTTAGCCTTTTATTAATTCAAGGGCATGGTCCATCGCAATCATATTTATCTTTGTCTTTGTCAGCTTCAGGAAAATTCCTTTGGGGATCCACCAGAGCCAAGTTAAGTAGCTGAATTCTAAAGACTTGGCTGTTTAGCAGTTATCACGACTTAGCTAATTTGTACTCACGTTAAATCTGATTAAAGTTATGAACCCGTAAAAAGCATCAAGGTAAGCATTTTTGTGTATGGTGCACTGCAGAAAAAATAGAGCAGTTGTGTTCATCGCTCTTTTAAACCGTCAATGTCAATTATTCGGTAGGATTATTGTACTCAAGTCATCCTGGCTAGCTACAGCACGTTTCTTCTGTCTTGTCTTGTCGTGTGACGTGTTGTCACATCTGCAGTAACACAACACAAAACCCTTTTTTAAGAGCTTTATAAATGGTCTACCATTTTTCTCTCTTTTGTAAAGAGAAAACTGTCAATTTTTTGCTGCTGCTGTTATTATAGCTGTTGGACTGGAAATGGTAATAACTCAAAACTTAGCAAAATGTAAATGTACACATGCAGCACGAAAAAAATTGGCAGCAGAAGGGGCGGAATGGACGGACACTGACACTGCTGCATAATCCAGTTTGTCATTTTTCTGTCACTAAACTATTTGTCGTGTTTACTCTGTTCATTCAGACAAAAACTGAACGACAAGACAATCCATATTTTTCGTGCATTATCTGATTTGGTGATATAAACTAACAAATATATAGGCTAAATGTTCATACATTCGTGTATATGTAATGGAGTAGAAGAATATTAAACTTTTAATGCAGACATGTCAGTAAGCCAATATTATTTATGTGCAATTTCTGCCATTGTCAAGAACACATTTCCCGGAGTGTATGCTACACCGCACCGAATAGGATGCCACTTTCTTTCCCCAAGATAGACATTAAAAGCTTTATTTGTGCTTTTCGTATGTCTGGTTGTTTGGGGCCACCTAAATCTATTATGTATACGTTCTACAAACCAGCTCAGCAATTATACATAAATTTGCTTCATTTTGCAACATTTACACAATGTATTTAGGTATGTATCTAGTATCTAAATACTACACTTTATATTTGTACAAACAGTTAGGTTTGCTTACTCGTGCTATCAACAAAAAGAAATAGTGAAAGGAAATTTTGTAACGTGAGACAGACACAAAGAGAGAAAGAGAGAAAATACTCTGAAATATATTTCTTCTTTCTTTATCGAATCAAGTAGACAACAATAGGTATGTTGGATGATAGATAGTGTAGTTTATTTGGTATTCCCTTTTTGCTTAGGATGGTGACTTGTACAAATACACGTGCGTCGTTGTGTGTATTGTTATCATCACCATATTTTACGGTTATTTAACTGAGGAGACCTTGGCAGTTTATTATGGGACACGTTTTAGGCTTCATTATTGGCTTTATTTATGTATCGTTAAACCGAATATTTTTAATTTTTTGTTTTGCAAATATTGTGCTATTGTGCTACGACATTGCTTTAAAAAATCAAATAAAATCCTGTCGATTATTGCATAGATTGATTAGCAATTTCCTTTGGTTGTGCTCAATGTTAATTTGGTAGGTTGGCGAAGAAACAAAAGGGTGTAAATCTAAGGTGTTGAAAACAGGGTGAAAGCATCTTGATTTCTCTCTAGCATACATGTTCACTGCTACTTTCTCCTTACGTGAAATGACACTACTTTAGGGAGAGAAAAAGGGATCATGTGAATGTTTGCTATGACGTGAGACGAATTTTGGCATCCCGGATGTAGGATCGGATGATGCTGTGAGAATACCCTATGTACATACGTGTTGTTTGCATGCAGCACACTACCAAACCAACTACCAACCTATCTGACCGTGAAAAAGTTGCTTGCTTTTTTGGGGGAAATATTTTTTGTTTCGTGCATGTAAATGTAGTAACTGAAAGGTACTTCCCTTTCCTGTGCCTTTCCATATTGATAAAGTAAAATAAATATATCTTTGGGGAAAAGATAGAGAGAACGGGAAAAACTATTTTTGTCCTTTAAATAACCTTCATAAGATTCACAAAAAAGGACATTTTATGGGGTAGAGATAAAAGTTTTGGGAAAAGTCACTTTCTCCCTTTTCGTTTAACGGGTTACTGGAAAGGAATACACGGAATACAAAATTTAATCACATACGGCAGGCAGGCAAAACAGAGGTTCATACATAAAAAGTTGGTTGCCATCTCCCTTTTTATGCAATGATAATTTTCACAGAGTCTTGCCTTGCCCTTGCCCAGCCCAGCAAAACGGCATCGCACGTTTTACAAAGAGGTTCTGGAAAATGTAATCAGCTCGCCGCGCCGGTTAGAAAAGAGATCCTTTTGGAAATGGCAAATTATTAAGGCTAACGAACCAAACGACTCTTTTGCCTTTGCTTCTCTATTCATCTACTTTCTCTTTGTAAAATGTGAGCATTACAAAGTAACAACTCATTAGACAAAGCTAAGCGAGTAAATTTCAGAACATTAAACGAGCGATACGGTCTTTTAATACTAATAAAAGTAAATACAGAAGTGAGACAAAGACAAGTATGCTTTGATCACTTTTTTATACAAAAAAAGTTTCAAGGTCTTTAATACAATGATGCAATTTTTGTTAATTTAAAGCCCACTTATCATCATTAAATCATTATAACTAATGTTTGTACATTGTACTCATAATAAAAAAATATATGCCTACCCGACATTTGTACATTTTAACAGAAAAGGAAGCCCTTTCACCTTGATACATTTTTTTGGTTCATGTTGATACTCCTGTCTAGTGTTTCCGCTTGGTTAGAATTAAATAAATAGTAGCTCAATTTATACATGTCTATTTTTTCCTCTACAATTATAACAAAATCAACTCAGACGCGACTTTTGTGTTACGCGTGTGTGGTTGTAATAATGCGAAGTATAAAAAATAAATATAAAACTACTTTTTTTTATTCCAGTTGGAACCGTTCATCCATCAAGTTGGAGGACATTCCTCTATCCTTTGTCTCGATGAGAGGACAGTCTGCAAGCCGCTGATAAAACAGGAGCTCAGATTTTATGAGACTTTGCCAAACACCATGAAAAAGTTTACCCCAGAGTATCGAGGAGTTGTTCAGGTAATGTAACTCGAAATTGTAATATTTTTAGATGATGATGAAAATGAATTTTTGTGATAAAAAAAAATGTGCAGTTTTTTTAATAATTATGTGAACGCATGCGTATTTCCTATTGTTGTTTACAAAAGCGTCAAGCGTCAAGTTAAGTAACGTCAGATCACCACGAGCATGGCCAAAAAAATGAAATTGGCTTACATAAGTACATATATTCTATTTAGAGCGCATAATACGGTTAAATGAAAAAAATGGAACAACATACATGATACAAGACAGAGAATGAGTATAATGGTAGGCGGGGTAATTTTTTACAAAAACAGATTATCAGTAAAAGCATAGCAAAAACAAATATTTTAGCACCCGGTGAGTGCCAAGAACATCCGGTCGGTGAGACTGTTAAGTAGTCCGATCCGATTCGGAGCTGTGGCTGCTGGCTGTGGTGTTGTTGTGTTATCAAGCAGATCCGACAGGAAGATCTGGTGAAAATGAAACAAAACAAGCATAATATCCGGTCCATACCAGAATTATTTTTGAGAGAGGAATGCAAAATATTTAAAATGCTTTTTAGAATGACGATAATGATAAAAAGGGGGTAAAAAATAATAGATGATTTTAATTTAATTTTAGACTCTTTTGATTACCTACCACATATTTGTGTCTGGTAACTCACACCTCACACTTCATTAATAGGTCGCTATATATATTTTTTTGAGGAGGATTGTTTACTTCTAAAAGTGCATTGTAAATAGTATAGAGTAAAGAGGATAAAGTTGAGGCGGTGGTGGTGCTGGGTGTTTACTAAAAAAGAAAGACAAGTGGACTTGTCGTTGTCACTGATTTGCGAAGTAGTAAAAAGCATTTTTTTGTTAGATATTTTTGTGTTAAATAAGCATGCAAACTTAGCCCTAGCTCACTGAAAATAGAAGCCAGATGGTAAGCGCATAACTCATTTCTTATTTTGGAGGGCTGAGATTTGAGATGAAAGTAAAGTGTAGTGCCAAGAAAAAAAAAACTTTCTTACGTTATATCCACCTCTGTATTATTATATCCGTTACTTCTGTATTTTCTTTGGGATGGATTTAGAAACATTATATATATATCCTTTTTATACTCATTGCCTAAAGTCAAAAAGTTGTTTATGTACAACGCGAGATTACAAGAGATTATGTGAAAACGGATTTTCTTTGAGAAAATTTCGTGGAGCGAGAGAGTGTCAGAATGACTCATGTCACAAAAGTAAATCTGTGTGGATAAATGTACAGATAATTTTTGTGCAGTTGTTTGGAGAAAGTAAATGTGTTCAAGTTATAA
>JAQFZH010001545.1:0-20609 GCA_034695485.1 Entomobrya nivalis
TTTGTTGGTAGTTTTGTAACAAGAATGGAATGTGTTTGTAAACTTTCTTCCAATGATCTTTGCACGTGCTAATACTATTTAAGCAATCACTCTGTCATAAAATCTTTTACATATTTTTAGACAATATAATAAGCAAGCGAATCTCTTTTTTATTAAGCAAGTCGCGACCAAAGTTTTGCAGTTTCAATGCAGCTTGTTTCAAGCAGTGTATATAGCGTTTATACAGTTGCATAACGTCGCAAATATTACGTCCCTCTAATGGTTCTTGTCATTATTCTTCAGATACTATACCACCACCAATGCGTAAAGTTGGCGTAGATAAATAAGTGATGGTGATAAAGATAAAACACTCTATTATCCACCCTCATCCCATACATGCACATTCAAATACATACGTGATTAAATTGTGGTAAAACCTTATATTAACTGTGATGAAATAAAAAATTATTTCAAATAGCTAGATTGAAGATAACTAAAAGTTATTGATCTTATTTACTTTATGCTAAAAGAGTTCTATGCTCAAGCAAACAAGTTAAAATCTTCTGCTGAGGAAAATACAGCATAAGTTGCTGTTACACATTACAAATTGATATTTGCACGTTATCTTTTTTGCTTTTTGTGTGTAAAATATAAGGCTAAAATATTGTTTATGGTACGGTGTATTGTACACAGAGGTATTTAACCTAAAGCCAGACAGAAATATTCGACCTTCACCTTTAGCTTCTTTTTTTGTTATGCAATAAAAGCCACAAAAGCAGGTACAAAGAAACCAGAAACTTCCTTCCGCTTAGCCAGGAAAACGGATTGATATAGGTCATGGTTTGACCGGTACACCGCATTAATGGCTTGCATAGATGATGATGCAAATGTATATATATCACAGTATACAGCCACTTGTTTACTTACTTTTTAAGACAGACAAACAATGGAAACAAAGTCACATACTACTGACTGGCTGACCAAGATGTTCAATCTTGAAATACATATGTACAAGGATTTCGGGTTGGGTTGTTTGAGTTACATTGGTTTTCAAAACAAAACATCAAACATGTACATACATTTTACGCTTACGCACGCAGCATAATTTTTGCATTTAAGTATCATTAGTACATTTATTTTTACGTATGGCAGGCGGAAGCAATATACACATTCGACAAATTATCGTCTTCAAAAATGAATGAAACCTCTTTTTGATAAAATGAAACAATATTTATACATTGATTGATTGATTGATGTTATGTCGTACTGATTGATTTGAAGTAATTTTGCGGTCACATGCACAGACAGTGTATATATTCAATTGAATAATGATATAAAATGGACAAGTTTCAATTGATGACGTATTTATATGATTTTTACGAAATCGTTTTGGTTTCTGTTGTTTTTCAGGTTTCCCTTTCTTGTTGGCCAATTTGCAATCATTGCCAATGTCAATACTGCGTAAATTGGGGAAGAGTTTGAGTTTGAGCCCGTATGACGTTACACGATACACATAGAAAAACCATATTCTGATTCTGGTTAACATGCAAGTCGAGTTTGAGTAGTGTCGTTGGAGAATACTCAGAATACTTTTATACCTTTGTTGCATTTCTACAAAGGTTGATAGTGATAATGATGATAACTAAAAACGATGCACGCATCCCAGCGAACCATCTTGCATTAGGTCTTGTGAGACTGCATAGGATTCTTTCAGTTGTCTCACGAATGAGCTTTGTTCAACAAACACTCAAGAGCGTCTGGACTACCAGCTTCTTTATCACCATGATTTGAACTCATCGTTGTCAGCACCAGCATTAATTTACTTCCTAAAGTTAAATAGTTCCTTGTGGCTTACTGTGTAGCTTAATGAAATTAAAAACTCAACAGGAATACACGAGTTAATTTTTTTTTGTGAAGAAGTGACGTTAAATTTTTTTCTGAAGAAAAATTAGGAAAAACACTCAAATAAATGAAACGTGTGTCAGTAGTTCAATGAGTATAACATACAATAAATATTTATGATGTGACAAGAAAAATGATTTAGCTCAAAATGACACACGCCACGATACTTTCGGCCTTGTTAAGTTCCTCATTGCCACTAAAATAAATGACATGAAGTAACAATTTAATTGTATTTTTTTATTTGAAAATATCAAAGGGGAAACACTTTGGCTGTAATTTAACTTTAGTTAAATGTGCAAGTGACATTGGTAATTTAGCTGGAAACAATAGTTTTGTGACCTACTTGAAAACGCGCACGCAACGTAAAGGAAGAGATACTTTGATGAGTGAAGGAACCATGATGTCCTTACGCATAGCATCAGGCTTCAACTTTTCCGCTGTCACCATTTGTGTTCTGCTTCTAGTTTGCTTCGGAATTTCGCCTAGTTCGGAAACAGGTAAAGCTTCCAATTATAATCGTATTTGTTAGGGGAATATTTTTTTTCTTATATGTAATTTGATTCTGATTGATATACAAAACTGTTTTACAAAATAGCACACACAAACAACCACATGAACTATTAGATGAATTTTCCATGTGTCATGTGAACATTTCAATATCATTTTTTTCATAGTAATGGTAATGGTGTGTGTGGTCTTGCAAATTATAATAAAATATTATGTAAATTATGTATTTTTTGCTACAATATTTTTTTATGATGTTCCCAAGTATTGTTCAGCTGAGCACTTCTTGGAGAAATGTAGGTTCCTAGAAGGTATAACACGCATGTTTACTTGCATTTAGTAAAGCCATTCTAAACAGAATAATTTAAAATTCCATTAAACTTTGCATTTTTTGCAGAACATTGGATTCCAGATTGTTGTCCGTGTTTTGTAACGATTTGTGGTTGAATTTGGGGTGGTGGTCTTATCATGTTGTTTTTTTAGGAATCTTTTGCATATATATGTGCATCTTGCATTATTTTCCCATGTTGTGTTGCAATTTACACTTTATGACGTACATGCAATGTTTAACATGCGTTTGGGATTCAAATCATACGCAATATTTTCTACTCTTATAACATTTACATAATTGCATATTTCTGGATGTAAAGGAGCATCACCACAATAATTCATGCTCATTGGCTCATGATTGCTCATCTTTGCTTTTGGGTATGAAATTTTCTTCCATAACAATTGACATAATTTTTACTTTCGTTGTTCTCAATTCGGGTCTACTCTTCTGAAGTAACCACATTTTTTTATTCTCGTGTTTTCGCTTTTTATAAGCCACAGCAAACAGACTCATGTTGAACAATGCAGGACGCAATGAAGTGCAGGTGCTAAAGTTGTTATTTTTCCTAGTCATTCGCTCTGAAGTGCATGTAACATAAAACTAGATGTAACGGGCGTCAGAATTTGGATAGTCGTTTTATATGACATAATAATAAACAATGCATCATTCAAACTGCTTCGACAAGTATATCTTATATTTTTTTCCATCACCTCGTGCACACGCATGAATGAAGTCCCGTTGTTAAAAAGGCTTTCTTGTTGATCACAAAACTCACAAACTACAACTCACTCATTCACTCAATCACACTTTTCGAGGTTTACTGTATCTGAATCCTTCGTTCATTTATCGCCTTTTTATTGAAGTTTTTTTTCTTATTTTTTTAATTTTGCTCCTGTACTTGAATTAGTGTGAACTGTGAACAATGCGTTGAATGAATGAACAGAATGCAAAGCATATACTTAGGTATTAGTTTTTCAGAAGTTATTTTTTCATACTGAACATGAACCTATGATGGCAATCATTATATTGGTACAAGTCACAAATTATCGTCTTTATTTTCGTTTTTATTACTTAGCCTTACTTATAAAAAAAGTATGTGCAAGGCACACAAAAATATATATAACCATATTGTTAGACGTAATCATTGTTATGACATAATTGAATCGCTTTTTGTACGCAGCTGACCAAACGAACAGAGAGAATAAGCGAATGTGTGCAGATTGAAGCCTTGAGCAACCTTTAAGTGAGAAATTTACCATCTCAGAAAAATAATGGACAAAAAAGTACAATAAATGATTGAGAAAATCAGCACAGATTCTTTTGAACGAAAATGTCAGGCCCTTGCACTTGCGAAACTGAATGCAAAAAAAACGTATTTCTAATTTGAATGGTTTTTCGTGTCGTTTTTTAAGTATCTCAAAAAAAGAGTTTATGATTCGTTCAACAATGATCGGTATTTACGTGGTATAACGATAAGAAATGGTTTGAATAGATCTACACCCACAAATAATAAGATTGAAATTTTCCTCAGACATAAATGATCTAAAAATAAGGTAAAAATTAAATTCGTAATAAATTTTTAGAATGCTGTTATTTTCTAAATTTATAACGTTCAAAATTTTCCTGCTCCATAAAGTAATGTACCCAGCGAGTAGTACAACATAATTAGAATCAACGTACGCGCTTTAGTCTTGTGTTATTATGTAAACAGCATATTTAAAACCACGTTTTTTAATGTGGTGACGATGACGTATATCAGTTTAATGGTCACTGGCCGTAGCCACTGTAATTGTAGTGAACCCGGACAATTAAGTGGTGTATGAAGGATATTACCAGAAACAAAACATTATTAAAGCGAGTGGCAACAAACATGGGTTTTGCGGGAATGGAACATGCAGGGATGTAGTAATGACATATGATTATAGCCAAGCTAAAATTTCCTTGTCTCAATATTATGTTGTGTCACAACAAAAAACAAATCGATGCGATGGAAAGATTTTCAAGGTCTTCTGGAACCGAATTTTCTATAAATGCAATGGACCGTAATAAATGTGGTTTGACAACTGTTTGAGTGTACATTAAGTACAAATTAAAATATTGCTGAACCAGGACTTTGTTACCTCCTGAACATTAAATATAATGTTTTTTTATAAATATCACAGAGGAGGAATTAACAATGACAAGAATATTGTAACGAGTAGTTTTATGAGAAACGCAATATCACATTACACTCCTTTGCCTCATCCTTCAAGGTTTTACTTTCTTTCAGTTGGCATCTTTTCATGAATTGTAACGTGCAAAAAAAGCTATCAGTTTAACCAGTCAAGCATTAAAGTGCAATATCTGACGATAAAAAATGTATGGTACTTATATATGTAATGCTACAAATGTCTGCGTCTCTGTTAACTTATCATTACCATAATCCCTGTAAAATATTAATTATAGTAATTCAAGAGTAGACTGCTCATTTATTAGGCAAGATTAAAATAAGTCATTAGTCATTCATAACAGAAAGAGATACATAATGATTTAGCCATGTGCTCTTCTAACTCGATATGTCTCATTCATTGCAGACATAATGGAATCTCATCCCTGCTATCGTGAATGCTCATCTGATCCAACGACACGGATGACCTGTGGCTACAACTTCACACTCGAGTACTTCTGGATCTTATCCAAAGCTTGTTATGATTGCCCAAATGTGAGTTCAGATTGTTCTAGATATGATTGCATTGCAGCCGATGGGGTAAAACGAGCTATTGCTGTTGTCAATAGGATAATGCCCGGACCTGCTATAAGGGTGAGTAGAGGAAGAAGGGTTTCATTTAACCTTTGTAATTATTATACGTACGTTATACTATTATTAATAGCTTGTAAAAACCAAAAAATGACTTGAACTATAGTTTTATCCGGTTATCACTACACCATTCAGGTTGTACCTGAAAATTATAAACATTGATCAGGTATAGATGAGACAGTTCATTCATTCAAATGTATACAAAATTTACACGCATGTATGCATTTATAAAATGTGTTGATCAGCTTTGCATTTAAAATTTTTGAAAATGGAAATCCCTATTTCTGATGACATGGACATGTGCTTTACGGAGTAAGTAAAGCGTTCAATTTTTATTTCTTCTTGTAAACATGTTTATTTAATATCGAAGATAACAATTTTCCGCAAAAGTCCCATTTGTGTTTTCCGGATTTTACTCTAATGACATGATGCAGTTTCTAAGAAAAGGAACGGTTGGTCTCATAAAAAAGCTTTGTTGACGTAAGCAGGCAAACCAAGAAAGCCATTATATGCTAGATCTTGCATTAGCAAAAGTTGATCGGCAATTCATTCGTAGAAAAGAACCGTGTCTACTTCAGAAAACTAGTTTTTGGTCGCACGAGAGAAGATCTTTCGAAAGGAATACATTGTAACTCTTTTTGTTATGCTATATGATCTTCAATGGAATGATGTATAAGTTATTAGCCTCATTACGAGCCTTACTGTATTTTTCTCGTTTCGTTTCGTTCATACGAAACACTTTCCTGGAGCCTAGATTGTACGTTGGTAATCACATTAAAATCGCATAATATCTACGTTAATCTGGGAGCAAGGTACTAAAATTGTACTGCAGTGCAGTTGATTTTCACTTCCATTAAATAAATGCACATTGCTCTTATTACTTAATTTTAGAATATCATTTTACTGGGGTTGGTTTTTTTCGGGATTAATTCCAACAGATGTTATGTCGATATAATTATATTTTCATGCAAGAACATCACGCTCACTTCACATTTGCAATTTGCAATGATGACAAAACTTTTTCCAGTAGTTTTTAACGTCGGCATATATACATGTGTAGATTTGTTTTAAGAGAATAATTTGGTTGGTTGGTGTATATGCATTTGAAATCCAATGCACGAGTTACAATAATTCTCAAATCCGATTATCTTTTTCTCATAATGTCCATATAATCATGGCATGTCTTGAAATAAATAAACTGAACACTAATGACCAGAGAGATCATTTTTCTTTATTCTTCTTACTCAAAAATATTAGATACGTCATACGTTGAGTTGAGAGAACGAAATGCTTAAAATCTAAGTCAAGATTTTCTTGTGAGTATATAATGCATAATCATATCATCATTTTCTCTCTTTTCCCGTGCCATCTCGAATTGTATTAATTCGTCATGACTAAAATATACTTGCATAATGCTGAATGCCTTCTCTTGCAAGAGAATCAAGATGTTAATAGTAGACAAATAATGTTAATAAAAAATTCTTTTTGACCACTATTCAAGGTTTGCAAAGGTGACACCATCGTCGTTGACGTAAAAAATGGCCTTTTCGGAGAAGGAACTGCTATTCACTGGCATGGGATTCACATGAAGACCACTCCATGGATGGATGGTAAGTATCCAAATCCCAATAAGATATGCCTGATCTACTCGTTCTGCTATAGAGTTGAATTTAATTTACTCTCTTCATCTTCATGTTGTAAACTTTATGAGTAAAAAATACAAAACTTTTTAACTCGCTTATTCATGATGACTTCTTCTTATGTTTTACAACCATTGTCAAAAATATCTACGCGACAAAAAAAACAACGCAAGACCTCTAGGTATCCGGTATCTAGGTACCTGTCACCTATAAAAATGTATTCGTCACTTTTTTTGCTACTGAATATAATGGGAAATCCAAAATATGTACATTTCTACGGGGGGAATCTTCATGCTTATTTCATAGTTCAATTTCCAGTGTTTTAGACGATAAATATGTTTTTTGCTTGAAGATGACCAAGAAATATTTTTGACACAAATGAACAAAGAAAATCCGTGCGTACATTAGCTGAAGGATGCATTATGTATGATTTGTTTAACATCTTAACATGAAATATCGACTTTTGGCAATAGGTATTTTTGTCTTTGTTGCAATATTGTATGAATGCACAGAAAATATAATTACTTCAAGCAATATACATAGTTATCGTGACCGTAGTTAATCATTAATTTATAACAACCTTAGTTAACCAGTAGCAAATATAATGCGAAAAGCGAAAATTGCGTCATTATATTATTTTCTTGAGATTAGTATGCACCCAGCCACAAAATATGCTATAAGGAGTTTGAACAAAGGAGCATGTACAATAATATATTTTCGTTTCGTTTTCTTCCAGGGGTTCCTGGTCTAACGCAATGTCCTATTCCTCCTGGTAGTACTTTCAGGTATAGTAATATCAATAAACATCTTCAATTATAAATTATTACCTGTCAATGCCATCCTTTACAAATTAGTATAAAATTAAAAATAATAAATCGACAAACAGAATATGCCTAGACATTTCATATCAGTTTGTCAGCATGCATATTGCCGGCATTATTTTTGTTCGGTATATTTCAAAATAATTGAAAGTATTTTGTTTTTCTCATTTTTTTTCTAATGGAAAGGTATGAGTTTGATGTTCCTAATGCCGGGACATATTACTGGCATAGTCATGCGGGTTTTCAAAGAGGAGATGGGATTTTTGGTTCCCTCGTTGTCCGTGAACCGAAGGATACGCAAATGGTGATTTACAACCATGACTTGCCAGAACACGAAATCATCATTTGGGACTGGCTTGCAGATCTCTCCCTTTCAAATTTTCTTAATCATCATCATGCTGACGGTGATAATAAACCACGCGGTATTTTAATCAATGGAAAGGGTCTTCCACCAGACTTTTTTGTTGACTTTGCAGACAACGAGGTAATTTTGGCAAATATGCTGCGCAGCAAGTAAAATTTCAATTGCATGCTTGTTCGAAGGAAATTTTTATGTAGCTCGCATGATGTCGTCGTTAATAGCAATGATTATGAAGATAACACATTAAATTTGTGTTGAAGAAGAATTTTTATTTGTATTATATAGACACTTCAAACGAAAGGAAAACCATTTGTTCCATTACATGAAGTACGCGTCAAGCAAGGACATTCCTATAGACTTCGTTTGATTAGTAATGGAGTCCTCAACTGTCCGCTAGAAATGTCGATTGAAAATCATACCATGACAGTGATTAGCGCTGACGGATTCAAAGTGGATCCTGTAGATGTTGCCTCACTTGGTATGTCAGAGCTGATCTCGTTTTTCTATGACAATTTTTCATGGCAATGTGTTGGATTCAAATATTTAAAATATTTACAGTTATTTATGCCGGTGAGCGTTGGGATGTTGTGCTGAAAGCAAACCAGGCTGTTGGGTCGTATTGGATTAAATTCCGAGGCTTGATGGATTGTGATGATAGATTTACAAGCGCATACCAAGTTGCTATTTTAAATTACAAGGATGTTCCGTTAGGAACAGCTCCTAAGACTTCAATTAGAAGCTGGTATGATGCGGCAGCACCTACAGATAAATTGGTAATGAAAATATTTTGATGGGGATTTAAAATTCTGACATTTTCAGATGATTGCATGATGCATATTCATAGATGTCTTCAGATCACCTTGAGATAAAAATTATTTTGATGTTATAGCAATTGAATCCCCTCAATGTGGCACCGGGAATAGAAGGCAAGTACATGACTGCTGCTGAACTTTCCAGTGTAGAAGATGATGACCCTGAAATAATCACTCAAGAAATTGCCGATCATCAATTTTACATTTCGTACGACTTTAATCCTGTTGATAATATTCGTTTCCACGGTCCACATGTGCCCATCCGAACAGGTTAGAACAAACAAACACTAATGGTTACATTAAAAATCTGAGACTGAGAAATTGGTGAAGTGTCAGAGAATTGGTGCAATATATGCATAAATATAAGTACGAGCTGATTAAAAAGAATGAATTTAATTAATAATTAGATAAGCCAATAGCGAAATTAAATGAATAATGTAACAATTCAATATAATTATTTGTGTATTACAGTGAGAAAAGGATTCAAGCTATTTACACCTCAACTAAATTTTATATCACATGTAATGCCCATATCGCCATTTTTAACTCAACCCGAAACTATTGAGGAAGCTCATACGTGTAACGCCAGCTCTATAAAAATGAACTGTACTGCCGAATATTGCGAGTGTACACATATGCTTACAGTTGAATTAAATTCCATTGTAGAATTAGTACTTGTTGACAGGTAAATCAAAAACAAAGTCTTTTTTGACATTCAAAGAAATTTTATATTGACGATCGTTTTTCTGTAATCTCTTTCTTGCTTATTTCGCAGAGGATACACCTTTGATGCTAATCATCCATTCCATTTACATGGACATGCATTTAGAATTGTTGGCATGGAAAGACTCAATGCAACCACTGAACCTCACAAAATTAAACAATTAGATTTACTGGTAATTTTATTGGAAAGCTAAACATGTCATAAAACTGTCAGTATGCTTCTTATTTATGAAATGATATTCATAAAAATCCAACAGGGACGCATACCCAGGAGGCGGATTAATGCTCCAATAAAAGACACAGTGACAGTACCTGATGGTGGCTATACTATTGTACGATTTCGTGCTGATAATCCAGGTTTCTGGTTCTTTCATTGTCATATTACGTACCACGTTGAAGTCGGCATGGGACTAATTTTCCAGGTACGATATAATTTTTAAATATGGACGCCCGCATTGTAACAAAATATGTTAATTAATATGTAAATATATGGTATGTTGTTTATACAGGTGGGCAATTTATCCGATATGCCCACACCTCCAGAAAATTTTCCCAAATGTGGTAATTACATTCCACCTGTCGCCAACCCTCCAATTCGAATGTATGAAAAGCCCAAATCCATCATCCCACTAAAGAATGGTTCTAATCCCCACCATCCGCAGTATAAGGTTCAAGGAAATTTGAAACCTTCTAAGTCTCCAAAGCCTGGTGCTGGGTCTGGCAGAATACTTGGAAAGAATTCGGGACATTCCGTAGCGCCAACGCCAACCATTTACATTCTCTTTACCTGCACTACAGTGATTATGTCTAGTTGGTTGTCACTATCACGATTTGTCACATAGGGCATTACGAGATAATACGTACAACTCCTATTTAATTACATATACTGTACCAAAAATATTTGACACGTGCGACTTTGTTTAGAGACATTTTCGAAGTAACTTTTCCAAAGTATTAGAATATATCTGCAACTAGTATATTTATTTATGTTTAACCATTTTCGTATCTATAAAATAGGGTGACTGTACAATGCATATTAACCACCTAAATTGTTTTTCTATAAGTTTTACTGGTAGAAAATAGAGAAGAAGACTAAATGAAACGGTATAAGATATCTTTTAGCTGGCTAATTTAGCAATATCTTGTGAGAAACCACGTATGTATTTGGATGTATTTACAACGTATTCATTAGTTTCATGGAAATGGGTTGGCTGGCGCTCGTCGTGTTTCATTGAAATGCTACCATAACCATACCCTGTGCATCATCATTGTCTTTGCATTTATACTTATCTAACATTTACCAGAAGAAGTGTGATGAAAGTTGAGTCAACAGTATTACAAATTGCAATTAAACTTTTAAACGATTATATTTTTTATTATAATAGTTTCTAAAAATAATATTAAATAGCTAAATATATATGTATATAGTATATTCATGTAAATTAAGTAGAGAGTATAAAAATATAAATTGAATTGTACCAAGATAAAAATGATGCAACATATTTGCAAATTAACTATAATGTGATTAAGATTAACCTTGTGAAATCAACTATGAACATGTCTAAACCAAAATCTTACGAAAACCTTACGTCAGTAAATAACTTTTTGAATCCTGTTAATTCGAATAAATAGTTTAAAGTTGTTTTGATTAACGAGATGTTATATCAAATAGTGTGATTTTATGTTTTGTAGGTAATAAATTACTAAAAAGCTACATGTATTTATTTTTAGGCTACAAAAATGTCTTTGTATTATTTTAAGAGACAGAAAACTTGCCACAGCTAAAAAAAGTCTCGGCACAGTTCAATTTAATAACATACAATCAAAACTGTTCACTATGCACATATATGGATAGTATTTTAACACATCTTTACAATTTGTACATATTTTATTGCCCATTCATTATTAAATGGATAGTCTGAATGAGTTCTTCGAAGATTTTTTGTCAATAAATTGTACGTAGCTCTTACGTGTACTTTGAATAAATAACTTTAATCAAATATAGTTTTTATTAATGAAAATTCAGAAGTCAATAAAAATGTACTTACAAACAAAATATTATGGAAAACAATATTTGATGCAGATGCAAATAAGACAAATCAAAGCAACAACATAAAAAGTATTTACGGGTCTTTTAAATGTGTTTAGACTTTTATTTTTCTCACCGGTAGTTTTATAAATACAGGTTCTGGAATAAGAAGTACAAAGCATAAATAAAGTAGGCAACTATTTAATAATCTCATTTGGTTACCAGGTTAATATCTTCGTGACACAAAAAAAAACGTAGTTATCATAAAGTATTTATTATATTATGATACACTACTTATATATATGTAGGTATATACATATCAACACTGTTACGGGAATTCGGGAATATATGAACATATAACATTACCAACAGATCAAAAAAGTTGACGAAGACTTTCTGCAAGACTAGGCAAAAGTTACAAAATCCGCTAAAATTACAAGGAGTCACGATCTAGATATCCGTTGTTTTTTGTAAGGCAGTTAGATGTAATTAATTAACGTATAACGGACATCTGATCTGATATATTTGATAAAAATATACGACGACGGAAGATACCTCTTTTGAAATTTTCGTGTACTCTAGCTCAACTTGGTTTCTCCCAATTCAATGATTAATTTGATACGATACAACATTTTTCAGCTTCTATAGAGATACAAAACAATTACACCTGTCATAAGTATTATGAGTTAAGGCCACCACCATGTATACGTTGCTATTGAAACGTTTACAAAGCTAGTAATGATGCAATAAGTACTAGCTCCTTTTCCACAAATATACGAGGTCAGACCGTGCTTAAGTAAAAAAATTGTAGCTTTTGATGTCACATTTCGACAGTATTTCTAAAGATCGCAACAACACAAATCCAAGTATCTTATTCGTACGGTTCGGTAGTTAAATTTTCACAATCCAGTGCTATGCTAACCTTTTACACACTAATTAACCTTTTTATTTCGGAGCATGTTCTAAATTTTCATAGAATCAACAATTCATTTTTAGTTTAAATCATATATACATTTTATTCTCCGCAGCTGGACGGTAGCATAATATTCACCGAAAAAGCATTTTTTCTAGAATTAAAAATTACAAAGAAATAAAAAGATAAACAAGTTAACAAGTATAGGTGTCCTGGCTTTTATCAGCCATTCACTCCCCCCGGCCAGTGTTTACTTTATACTGTTTTACAATCGTTTGAAGACAACTACATATTTTAGTTTAATTTAATAACTTCCTTGGTTTAGAAAATACATTTGTGTTACCATTCATGTGGTGCAGTAGTTTTAGTCGAACAATTTTTTATTCATCCCCAGCTTGCAAACAATTCACATAAATTTTATCAATATTATCATTTGTGTTGCTATAACGATTGCGATCTTTTTAGAAGCGATCCCGGTGAAAGATCAAATTCGAATTTTATGCGAACATAATTTGTCAACCTCAACTATTACAAGTTCGGCAATTGTGTCTAAGCTTACTTCTTCGTTACAGTTAATTATGAATGAAGGCCTAAAATGGTTGTTTGTAAATGCTTTTTCTGTTCTCGCATAACTTAAATTGAAAGTTACTGTTAGTCGTTATGCTAGAGTGTACATATTACTTACGCATACAAAATCCGAGAATGGAGAAACGAATCACACTTCTCCTGGCGCACTTACTTAAGCATACAATACAGTACTTAAAAATAGACTCTAAAATCGTAACACTCAAGGAATAAACAGGGATATAGTGTAATTCAGATTATTGTCTGATTCATTAACAATTTGAATAGCGTTTTGCCACCGGTATCGTTTTTCAAATAAGTACAAATTACAAGTATTTTCATTTCCCTCACCGCACCGTCGTCGTCAGAGCGACTGCTAATAAGTTTCAGTTCGCTTAAAGGTATGACTTGACTTCAACTAAAGCAATTATGTTTTGCTGTGTTACTGATATGGTATTAAAAAGAAATTTGATCTATAACTTTTAATTCCTCGTGCAGTGCACTTTCTAAATGTCATTTCTACTAACCTTTCTTCACCAGGTACATTTTACGGTACTCACTATATATTTATTTATATATATAGCAATTTAACAAATGCATAAAGTTGACTTTCTCCATCCCTTTATGTACACTAGGCATTATAAATGCGTTAAGTCCTACAATTTTCTTACTGTCTGTTACTATTAAAATAATAATCTATATCAGTAAGTAAATATACTTTTTCATCGACTAGATTCATGATATCAGTGCACATTACTTTGCTTCAATGCAAATACGTCCTAAGTTTTATGCTATTATACAGGATAATTTACTTTTTAATATCTACTCCTCAAAACATGGACACATTAAAACTGATTTTTTTTACTTAACTCCTTTTTCATCTGTGTTTCATTAATGATAGGCTCAAGATTGTACTTATTTACATGTTCCTGTTCATAGTTAACTTTAAAATACTCACTTTCATGTCTAAAGGTTACGATTTTAATTTTGTTAATTCAATCTTACTAAAATACTTTCTAACAAAATTTGCTTGGAATCCAGTACAAGGAAGTCGAATATCAAAAAAGGATATTTTTAGATACACAAATTGATATAATTTTTTGTTATAATACTTAGGAGTTATGATCAGTTGCGAATCATCCCTAATTTATTTCGTTGGCTTTTCATTAGTCTTTTTGAGCTTAATAATTTTGGAAGGACTACAGTGTACATTCTAATTGACTATAGCCATGACTAACTAATTTAAGTAATCCAATCCAACCTTATTTAAACATTTATCTTTATACGATTTTACAAATACGGATGACTACAAAGTAGCTAGTTTTCACTCTCATTATGCGTCTACCTCCCAGTGGGAAACAAACACATTTTTCTATACCTTTTCGTCATTTTTGGAATTCTACGTACGCGATTTTTCTTTCTTGGCGAGCAAGGAACGGGTAATCGCTTCGTTAAATTAGACCAGATTAACTTCATGTCGTCTGGAGTCATTTGATGTGACGTAACCTATATAAAAATAATATTCTCAGTTAAATACAAATGTAAATGATCAGATAAGAAATGAGAATACTCTCAATTTTTTTAATCGGCTTACCATAACTCTAAATGCGCATGGATCCTTTGGATCCAAGTGGTCATACGTGAAGAACGGCGAATCATCGGGAAAATAATGACTTTGTCTGGCAAGAATGGCTGTCACGTAAATATCTTCCAAATGAATTAATGGTATCGTTAGTGAATTTTCCAGCAGAGTTGGCACCAGATCCCCACGTAATAAGTACGCAGTTCCGGACAAATAGCCGGGATACACGGAGGCAGGGTACAGGTACTTTGGCATGTACAGTTTCGATGTGTGGTCCTTGATGGGTGCTGCTCCACAAGTCAGTCGACCAATCATTTTTGAATTCGACATATCGTGCGCGACTTTTAATAATCGGTCTACATTTATAAACATGTCATCGTCCGTTTTGAGAACCCAAACAGGCGATGAAGAGATGTCATTATTCGCACTACACGTTAAATTAATCCATTTCAGCATTGACATGGACTTCAAGGTTAAGTTATGGTAAGTGTCTAGGAAGTCTTCTTGGATGATATCATCGAATTCTTCGGCCTCTCTACGAACCAAGTTCTATTTTCAAATTTAAAAAGATGCATACAAACTGAATCAGTTACATTTTAAGCATCATTCCCACTAACAGTAGATTTGAATTAATTATTTGCCATTTTAAATGCGTATGCAATTTTCCTGTCATTAACTTACTTGTATTGTTTCGTTTGCTGTGCGCCCCAAAACAAACGCAACTCGCACACTTTTTGGCCATATATAATTTCTCGATCCCCAAGTCTCTCGGATAGCATTTCGTGAACGCGTATTCTTGGGTGCCGAGGTAACCATTATTAAAATCTGGACGGCAGGTCCGCAAAACGGCGACGTGATATTAGCAGGTCTATTGGCATTATAAATCTGTAAGTGCTGATTCGGTTGCAAAAGAAATGTACTTGGATTAGACAGATCCAAGTAATCTGTTAAAATCACTGACTGGTTAACAGTCCATGTGGAAAGCTCGCCTACAATATAAGTATACATAAATTATTAGCCTGTCCTTTTTTCAATTACATACAAATTGTAATAGTACTAAGGATAGTGGATTATCTTACTAAGGCGCTCATAGTAACTCCCCCCACCAGTTCCGGATTCAGGTGAAATTAACGCAACGACAAATAGGAAGACGAGAAACGCGATGATGGCACCGACAAGAGTTGGTAATCGGGAAAATTTCCTCCCAGCTCTTATCACCGAGAGCGTATTAACCCGAACATACATTCTTGTTCCTTAATTTTTCCCGACCTTTTTTGTTCTTTGTCATGCATGGTACGTGCGAAGCATTATCAAACACTAGTTAATTATATAAACTTCTGTACATGGGAAGGGAAACATTACTTCACTTCTTCAACCACTGACGTTGTGCAGAAGTGCATACTGGTGCGAGCTCAATTACCGAACCAATCATGGTAAACACTATTGCCCTTTCGTTGTGACAGTTTCAGCGGTCCATTGGTTGTGCTTACGTGAAGATGAGATGATCAATGACAGACAACCGAGATCTGGAAAACCATATTATAAACACCTTTAAGTCATATTGCAATTACACACGTTGCACTCAAATATTGAGTGTCAACTGTAGTTAATAATACACAGAAAAAAGTGCTAATCACTACTTGATATCGTTCTTCTAATTGTATACACAGTATATTCACACGTTATGCAACTAGTATAATAGTAATAGGCTATCGGTTTCGATACTTCAATATATATATTTTTTTAAATCGAATCTCTCTTCACAAATCTCTTTTTTATGACCTTTTCGTTATTTCGGATAAATCAAATGATTACTCGTGTCCAAATGACCTAACCAGTAGCAGACAACAACCAGATTTATTTCCCCATTAGTATTCTAACCCAAACGTGGATAAACAGGAAAATCACTTTGTTAACTCAGGTTGACTTACTATGCAAGTAGAGCACTCACTCGGTTAACTTTCCACGTACAGCGTAGATTAATATGGAAATCGATTCCAATTAGGTATTAATTCAGCCTATGAATATCAACTTATCAACAATATTTGCATGGCAAACTATCAGTTTCCCACAGCGCAACAGTGTTCCCTTTGATATATCTTACAAATTTTATCAGAGAAGTAATATATTTTCAACGAATCCACCCACCGAAGATACCAACTAAATCAAACGCTCAATCAGAATAAAAAATCAAAACTATACTCAACTAATGACCGACCGCAGACACGAATTCCACATACAAGTTATATTCCCTTCCCCAAAACATCACTTCCTGCAGTATTCAGTCGTTTTCCTCCATAAATATTCAGAGCTGTTAAAACTACGTGTTCTAAAACTCGCAAAAGAGGTCATCCTTTTCTCACATGCAATTCAGTCGGTCTAATTCGTTTAATGTTCTACATAACATATCTATCTCTCTATTCTATCAGTATACAAAGTAAAATTTTACTTTTCACGTTGCTTTATCTGGAGCGCTTAGAAAAGCCCAGTGGTGAGTTAGATTAATCATATGAAAATGAGATTTGCTCAAATCTTACTTCATCTACATATTATTTCCTTTATGCTATTTTATTATTTGAAGAGATAGATATTTTCCATTCTGGCATATATTATTATGCAAGAAATCATTCCCCATATCGTACCAATACGAATGTAAAACGATTTAGCCAGAATTCCTTCTATTCCCATCCTTCCACCTTCCGAAAAGAAATTGTGTTTTTAACAAGCTTATTTCTTTAATGTGGCCGCAATGATGTTGTCCTTGTGCAGATAGGGAACCGCATATAAACTACATGAAAACAGCAAACCAGACATTCCATGCCAGACTACTGATTGCTAAAAGCATATAAGTATAAACACAAAAACGTCTTTTGTTTTAGCAGTGTATCACTGACTACTGACTACACTGACTACTGGCAATACTGACGAGTAATTTTTTATGTCGCTATGCCTTAAATTTATAGCGCAGTCCATTGGCATTGCATTGTACTTGAACAAGAGCACACTGCACTGCGCTTCATCTTTTTACTATTATTATTTTTACACAATTTCATGATGAACTGAGCTTGCTTTGTGAAGAGTCTGGTAAAATTATTTAACATAAATAATTAACTTTTATGTACAAGATTTACTGCCTGTGTATACCTAATGATGGAATTACAGTATAAAAAAAAGAGTACACTCGCTCACCAAATCGTGTTTTCCGATGTAACCCAAAGTTATGTGAGCACGATAATGAGACTTGATTAGTGATCATCACGGAAATTTCACATTGTATTTTTTTGCAAATGTAAGTGCTTCTAGTTATAAAAAAATAAGATTGCAAGTTGTGAGAGTTTTGTGTGTGTTCCAAGCAAAGCATGCTGACTACATAAATGCATTGCCAATAAGAAAAGTGTTGGACTTCGACTTGGACTTATGTGTGTGTTCCCAAAACGAAAGATGTTTCATTTGTTTTCTATCTCAAGCATATGTACATATTTTTTTGCTGATAATGTAAATACATTTTTCTATGATATGCTCTCAACGTGCATCTATGAAATTCATTGTATAACATCTTAAAATGCAATGTTGAATGTGAATCTGAATATATCACTCAAAGATGAAGTACAACTTACAGTGTTACAGAGAAGGCAGATTTTGGTTTGAAATCCCATAATATTCTTGTTCATCCTAATGGCAAGTAGATGGAATGGGGAATGATGATACACATGTGTGAGCTAGTTTGGCTTGTTACCTCTTTCTTCCACACAGTCAGAACAGAACCATAGAACCTTCAAAAGTTAGAACAAGTTCTTCTCTCGAGCTACTCAAACAGTCATACTACCTACTTTACTGGTAGTTGTACTTGACTCCTCTCTGCTGTTGTTAGTATAGAGCCCAATGCAAAAAACTCAATTCTTTCAAGCCTATTATTGGTCAAGTACAACAATGGCTTGTAGTATTTTGTATAGTGATCAGCATGATTAGAATAAGTAGCTTCAAAAAATATATATGTGGCTGTGTTTAGAATCGGGTGTATATTGCAAAAAAACATACACATCTCATTGTCATTACATGATGACCACTGTTTTTGCAACATTGGAAAGCACAAAAAAGTCTCATATTAAACATTACATATTATTGCATGCATTATGTATTTGAATTTTTATAGGCCATATTCTAGTCATCTAGACAATGCTGTAACTATAGTAGCTCTCCATATTCAGTTTTATTATCAAACAATGGTTTTATTATTCCCTTTGGAAAAATAGCAATTCCAAAGGTTTTTTTTTGTATAAATATAAGTATGTATGCATGTATATTCCTTAGTGCTCCAATGACGGCGCTACTCATAACATAGCCAATAGTGAATTCGCTCCCAACAATATGCTGTCATCACTAAAAGTACAATGATAATATTATGCGCTGTCTTCGAAATATTATAATTCTATGCATTCATACAAATGTTTCCTTGAGAGTTACGTCGCGTCGACTACATGCAGGTAACCTTTTTCAAGAGATGTTGCTACTGTTGGTGTGCTTGGCTCTCTGTGTTTGACAAAAAAAGAGGTCTAAGAAGAAAATCCAAAATGCCAATATTGTTGAAGGTGCCTGTCTACAGGAGATTGTGAGGAGAGACGAGCAAAAGACGTCATTCAATTCCAATCACTTCAAGATCCCATTCCCTTTATAGCTGTAAATTTATTACCTGCTCGAATATAACATAACGGTAACCGAACAACGCCTCCGCATCACTTACCTTACAAAAGTGCATGTAAAAAGTAAAAGCATTTTTTTACACAACATATCTAAGTAGTTTAGATCTGCAGCACTCTCTCTCTCTCTCTCTCGCAAACTTTCGTACCGCTTTCTAAGCACGCATAAAAGTCATCTTGAAACGAGAATATTCACGGGAAATGGACATTGGATCATTGACCAAATGACCAAGTTTTGAGAGTGCTCTGATAATCTCAAACTTGAAGAGATTTTTATAATTCACTTAAAGAGGTGATTCCTTTAGTTGCATGTATCATGCAAGGGTGCGGGGTGCAGAGCAGAGATTTTATTGTTTGGCTATGATTTTAAATCGGCTTTCGTCATCGTCATGGCTTCATTTAATTTAAGTGATGTAAATTGAAAGCAGAGTGGAAAGGAATGATCCATTTTAGCTATCTTGTGTAAATAGTCTCTCGAAGTGAACACAAAACTTTCTGCAAAGTAATGAATGATATATGCTTTGCTTCTGTTTGCAAGTAGACTTATCTTTTTATATCATGCTTACTTTGTTGTTACTTTCATCAGTCAACTTTACATTTTGAGACAGAGAGACCTATGCAAATCGCAATACATTTTATCAATATCAATACTAAAAAGCAGCCAACTTGAAAACGACATTTCAAACTGTGCCGTGGTGATATGCGGTGGCATGTGCTTTACTGTGAAAGGGTGAATATGGATGTGGTTTTGATATTTCACTGAATCTGTGAAGCATGTGAGCATATTGTATGTTCAGTTCATTCCCATGCGGTTTGTGTTTTATGTATTTTTCTACTGATATATATAATAACTTTGGCTTGTCTTTTACATACAAAAATATTTATCCCAAATCCAATGCGGTAGATTGGGTTGAATAAATATCATACAGTAATGCAGACATCACAACAGGAAAA
>JAQFZH010001546.1:0-20607 GCA_034695485.1 Entomobrya nivalis
ACAGACAGACAGACAGACAGACAAACAAACTAAATGCATAACTACGATTCTCTTCGCTCATCTACGTAATAAATATGATTCAAGACGATGGTTCTTATATATTTTATATGAGATACGTAATAATGATATACGTTTATTAGATTTGGAGAACGATTTTGAAATTGATATCTCCGCGTTTCTCTAATGCGAACGAGTTGCTTACCTATAAGGTACATTATATGCAGCACAGTATTATAACATGCATTATTAAAATAAACGAAGAATAAGATTTGTGTTTCTGGGCACTAAATAGTTTTACCAATAAGCCACAATCCCATATTTTTCTATGAATGCTCAATATTGGTTAGGTTGAAATTTTTACTTGGTAGTAAAAAAATGTGTTGGATACCAGTATACATTAGCATTAGAATACAGAAACAAGATGCTTTTACATAATAATTCAAGGTTATAAAAAAATTATGCGCATTATAATTTTACAATTTGTAATTGACATTTCTTCATTACACCATTTATTATGATCAGGGTAGCAGCAAGAAAATTTTATAATTTTTCACCACATTTTTTGTAATTTAAATGACCCTTTTATTGGATTTACCAGTTTCAACTGCAACAGACAAAATACACACTGCTTTCTTACATTTTAACGTATATTCATGGTTCACCAATGACAAAAAAGTTTAAGTCATATCAATAACAAAGTTGATGCTTCAATATTTTATTACCTAATTTATTTCATGGGTTGACGGGTTTTTTAAAGGTGAATATATGGATCTCGTCCTTATTGCTTTGGTTTAATATAATACCACGTACGCAGAATTTTAATATTTTATTGCTCTTCAAGTTAATAATTGTCGAGCGGACTATATTTTAAGTGTTTACGGAAAATTTAATGAATATTTTTAGAGGTAGTTTTTACCAACATGGCCAAAAATGAGGAACGTATGTAGATATTTTTCTTTGCTTTACATTTTCGTTAAAGGTGATTCAATGACAGACTTTTAATGACTGATAGCTACAAATTCGATGTTTTGCTCGAAAAATTTAAGTGCTTGCAGTAATTCCTTTTATTGACAGTGTAATAAAGTTATTGACGTACATGATGCGGATCTACATAACGACACGTACGTACACAAGTAAATGGAAATTTTTGTTTATGGGTGTTACCAACATTTCTCACGGTTTATTTTTACAATTTTACAACCATTTTTATATCGTGCAGATTTATCTTTTGATTCAAGGTATGCCACTATTTTGGTTTTCTACAGGACATGGGTCTCGTAAATTAACACCAGTAGAAATTATTTTGCGTGGAGATTGTCGTATGGGGGGTTGTAGTTTATGGAGGAGATTGTATATGGATTTTTTTATCCTATGGAGATTTCTGTACTTGGAGCTTATGGCCTAAAACTATTCTGGTTGGCATTCTTGCAAATGCGTCAATCACACAATATTTGCATTACTTAACTCATCTTAATATGTTTTTCCCGTAGGATCGTAAACCCCAACTTGTTATTCAGTATTAAAAACTTTTTTCATTATCTTCGAAGTAGATTGCGGAAAATATTAACTTAAGCTTGCTAACTTTGCAAAAAAATAAGCCCCTTTTTAATAACCACATGCCTGATACATGATGCAAAATATATGTGTTCAATGTAAACTCATGCAGTGAATTTGATGGGATCATGCAATGGGTGAAACTGCGAATATATTAGGGTTCTCTTTATGAACATTTTAGGTGGATTTAATATGATGCCACGTACACAGTTTTATTAACATTATTAACATTTTATTGTCACGGACAATTGATAATTCTCGATGGATTGTCCCGTAAGGATATTTTTCCTTGCTTTAATTTCTGTTAAAGGTTATTCAATGACAAAATTTCACTTCACTAATATTTAAAACTTAAATGTTATTACTCAAAATTAATAAATGTCTACAGTAGGTTCAATAAATTACAGTCTAATGTAGTTATCGTCATAAACCATGCCAGGTAGTCGTTGTCGTCGTAAAGGATACAAAATGACACGTACACAATGCCGTATATGTACGACGGGAATAAATCACGATCATGAAGTAAACACATGATTGAAATTGTTTGGTTTTTTGTCTCGTTGACTGATCTTTGTCACAAGATATTTAAATTGTGGTTTTTCCTTATGGATTTTATCAAAAATCGCTCACAGTTTTTAATACATTTTATGAAATCTTGTAGATACTCTTTCAAATCATGTTCGGTGATCAAAAAATCAGAAATCTAATTAATCGCGTAAATGTTAAAGGCGACTGGGCCAGCAAATGATCAATTGGTCATTTAGCTAATTGAATTTGATAAGTTTAACGTCATCCTGTAAAAAAATTAAACATTTGTAATTTTTTAAGTAGTCATATTTCAAAAACAGTTTAATTTTAGACTATGTCCTCAACAAGGTTTGATCTATCAAATAGTTTAGTATGAAAATCCACATTTAAAATCGATGTAACCGTTATTTGGCCATTATTTCATCAACTATTGAGTTTTTTTTACTATAGTGTCTTGACAACGTTTGATCACAGTACCTTAATACATGGATTTCAGTGATAAAGATTTGCTAATAAAAATACAAAATCGTAAAGTTTTCGTTACTCCGGTGGCGTTTAACCGATTTAGCCCAAAATCATTGGTCTTGAAGACGACGTATACTTAAGGCATACTTTCATGGCATTTAGTCAAAGCGTTTGGACGCTAGAGGACCAACAGACCACTACATGAGACAGAGTTTTATCCACTATCCACCATCGATCTTACAAACTACCATTCTGGCACGAAATAACCATGTGGCTGATGCATGATATGGTGTGAATGTGTTCAACGTAAATTATTGTTGCTAGATTTTATTATATGGGTCTTGCAATTGGTAGATTTTTTAAATTATCAAATACATAAAAAGCCCTCGTGCTCATTTATCCTGTGATTCATGATGAACTCATTTCGACTTAAGTGCTTATCTAACACTAAATAATGGGCCTACTTTATAATAAATTGGCATTTGCGTAACAAATCCGAAGCAAATTGTTAATTAAATGAAAGCAATACAATTACTAATATCGAAAGTGTATGTGTTGAAAATATTGGATGTGCTTTATCCAAAACCGTAAATTTAACAAGCTGCCCTTGAGTCAGAATAGTAAAAGAGACGTTGATTTTAAGCTATAAGTCATCTGATATCATATAAGACCATACAAAATTACATGTAGTGCTGGGTAATGCAATGCCAAAATATTCATTGAAAATAAAAATGCTATAAACTTTGCAACTTAAACAAAGGACATATTAACATTTTGCGTTGTATTTTTATTTTATTTGTATTTTTAGTAGAACAATTTTTGCTGAGGTAATTTCGGTCGTAAAAACATTAAATATTATATGCAAGCTATGTAACATTTTCTACTACCACTCTTAATATAAGTTTTGGGAGTAAATCCCATAAGCTAGCTTATCGCCGTGGCTTTCCATGCAACAAAAATACTTCACTAGAACTATATGTGCACATCGGAACTGACAATCAGCCACAAGCATTTGTAACGACCTGCTTAAAGTTTATCCTATGTTTTATGATTAATAATAGTAACTTAGGATCTGCCTTGATTTTCACTCAGTAGATTTTTTAACTTGAACAAGACGAGTTGATTATCTCTACCAGTTACAGGTTTTTCATTTTTTGCGTTTTTGTTCCACATGTATTTATATATTAAAAAGAAACATAAAATTTTTTTTGCATTTCCACGTTGATTCGTAAATAAGTAGAAACTACAATTTGAAGTTTGAAGTTTGAGTAAGTTCAATAACATGTCTGTACAAAATAAGGAAAAAGAACAAGACACGATGTGGTCTAAATTCTTAGTTAATGATAACAAATTTGTATATTATGTACACCCTAATTGTAATTTTCTGAAAGTTCGTTTTGAAAATAGAATTGGCAAAACTAGGAATCAAACATTAGATATTGAAAATTATCCAGTGGGTCTGGTAACTGTTCTTGGATCAGGTAAAAACCAAACGCATGCAAGTATAGCTCATACACTTGGCTTAATTGAGTTTCTTCAAAACGTCGACCAACCGCAGTTACATATCCAAGAAACTCGAGTTAAGCTTGATAACTCAGGAATTTACATTTGGCCGACTAAATATATGATAACAAAAAAAGATTCTTCAAAAATGGTCGTACTGGTATTGTATGTTCATGGTAACGAGTGTGAAGTATTGGAAAATTTTGCAGCTGTAGCATGCTCCAATATATTTGTTTTCGACGACACTTATAAGGTAAATTAAAAAAAACTCAATCAAAGTGTGCTCTAAAACTAGCTTCATGCATTGTTTTAATCTGCAGGAAAGTTTGCAGGCACGCATTAATGAAATCCTTTATGAAGTGAAGAAGCAACCTGCTATCATATCTGTTTGCCCAGCCGAGCTGCTATCATTATATTACGGTAATGAGGATAACTGTTATTTTAGTTTTAAATTAATGAGTTTATTGTTGTTATGCTAGTAAAGTTTTTGTCATTTTAAACCAATTTTATGAACTTTTAATATAGATAAAACGGAGCTGGTACCAATAAAAGGAACAAATGGTTCAGATTTATTATTCAAAGACCTCCGACTGTTTTTGCAAAGTGTAGAGGACAAAATTAATGCAACCTCCAGTTCTGACTCGAAATGTTTCACCAAATCAAGCTCAAATGACGGGGAAAATATCGCTGCTTTAACAAATCAAACCTTTACCGTTCCCACTGGTCCCTTGATTCGGGTATGTGGCAATAGAATCTTAAATACTCTAACGTGTTTGGCATTTTATATTTCCCTTTGTAATCTAGGAGGACAAATTCACAGACTCTATATGCCATATGGAGGTAGAGAAGAATCCACAGGTATCTTCTGAGGTAACTTTAACTTATTAAATGTAACCTCACTGCAATTTGTTTTTATTAGGAATACAATAAACATACAATAACATATTTGTAGAAAAACAAGCGACATCCCCAGCAAGAGGAATGTGAAGCCCATTCTTCAGAAATTATGAATGTTGTCTCTTCTGAAAAAAATATCTGTAAGGAGCTGCAGTGCTACCCCCTCATCAAAAAACTTCAGAGGTTGTTAGAAAACTGGGTTTCAAAATCATTAACTCCAGAAAATATTTCAAGTATGCTTTTATGCTACCAGGAGCACTATAAAGATGACAAGCATAATATCAAGTCAGAAATTCTAGATCTTGTTAAAATTTTAACATTGTACAACGATCAAATTTGCAATCTTTACGACAATTATGTTTGTTTTGAGGGAGATATTGATGTCACACGGTTTAATCAATTAGTAGAAGCTGCATACTGCCGATCTTCCGAAACTCTTGCGGCAAAGAACCACATACATTCGATGTTGACAAACAACATACTAAACAAGGCATCGTCGTCACTTCATTCATATTATGCAAAAATTAATCAGGACATTATTACTTCAGAGCAAGGTCTAGCACAAGTAGTGAGCGACAGATTAGTTCATGAATATAAAATTAAAGTTATGTATCTGCTTTCACATCACGCGAATCCCACATTTATTCGAAAAACACATATTTTACTCAGAAACATGGTTATTTCTACAGGTGAAAAATCCATGAATATGGATGACAGATTAAATGAAGTAGCTAAAACTAACTTATCAAACTTAAAATGCAATTTGGATTTAGAATTTCGAAAATTAGTAGAGGCTAGCGTTAGTACAAGTAAAACCGAACACAGTTCTCAGGCACTTGAGTGTTATATTGAGGATTATTTAGTCAATTTTTATGCCAAAGCACTGCCGGCCTTACATGAACAAACAGTCGAAGAATTATCTAGTCGGCATGATAACGTCCTCAAAAATCTGACATTTAATACTCAATATAGTCAAATACAGAGTTTGTTACTACGGTTTGACATGCATTTGTTATATATCACCGAAGTGATTAATCAAGAACACACAAATAGAAATACAAGCACAATTTCAAATAGCAAACCTTTTTGTTTGTATTTAACACCGACATGGTACGCTGTGTATTATAAAACACACAAGGGTATTGAATACATTAACTATGGGAATGCTAATTCTAGATCACCTGCATTTGTAGCTCGAACAAACTCCGGAAACATTCTTTTTGATCATGATGCACAATACGTCAAAGAAGACACCAGAAATATTAAGACATGCGACAGCATTCTTAATTATGTGAAGCGTCCTAATGTTGGTTTCAAGTATAACAGACTCTTAATTGAGAAGTTTTTTGATAAAATTTTGTCGGATGTTGAGAAGGTCTTTAATCAGAAAAACACAGGCATGATTTTAGTAATCCCTTCTTCACTGAATGTTGGTCATAGAATCCGTTTAAGAAGATTTGCTATATCTGCTGGTATGAAACACGTATTTATAGCTGATGAAGTTTCTCTATTGGCTTACAATCAGTTATGTCTGAATAATAGTTCGGGAAATTCCAAAGTGCAAGTAGTGCTCTCAATGGAAGTTAGTAACAAAGGTATTCGTGTAAAAATATTTGAAGAGAAATCTAAAAACTGTATTCAGCTGTCAGCTATTTCCTTCCAAGTTTGGCAAGCAGGTAGTGAAAAACATAATAGTAGTTGGTCGTGTATTAACGAAACCAAAAAGATTACAAATCCATTTAGTCATGATAACCCGAACTCCGATTGTATTATTACATTGCGCGGAGCCATTTTAGCTGCATTTTCACAAATCGATGCTTCAGTACAGAGAAAATCCTTGAAATATTGCATAATAAGTGAATTTTCGAAGCATCACAATGTATTTGACGAAGTTTTTATTGGACGTACAAATAGGACGAAAATCGTAAATCAATATGATCATGTTCTTTCAGCTGCAATGCACTTTTCAAATAGCCCCTATAATTTAGTTACAGATATATTAGATCATGGATTGAATACACCATATTTTGAGGAGTTAGGGGAAACTATCCTCAAGCCATACATGCAATTAGGATTAGTCCCTCAGCACCTGGATGCACCAAACGATTCAGATCTTATAGAAAGAAAAGGTCGTTTAATAAAAAAGTGTGGCGAAATGAGGGTTCAATTATCGAATGGTAAAGTTGCCGTTCGTAGACTTTTAAGGAAACTTATAACAGAGTCAATTGAAAGAGCGGAGAATGTAGCTAGCGATGTATACACTACAAAAGAAATACTTTTAGCTGAGGATCAGGAATTAAATGAGTTGATTGGGGAGCATAACTTTAAAATTTTCTTAGAATAAATACTATTAAAAATCAGTTTTGAATGCTAAAACATTAAGATTGTAAAAAATAGTTTATGTTTATTAAAATCCTGTCATAAAAATCTTATATTGTATATAAAGCAACTATAATCAATACAAATTTATTATAAAAATTTCAACTAAAATTTTACAGACTAAAAACAGTTTCTATTTTGCATATTTAATCCATACTTCACAGACCTTCTTCAACAGATACTTCCAGTGACTATTGTTTTCCTCTCACGGCACTTACAAAAAATACACAATAGAGAGCAATAAAATATATTCAACATCATTAACATATTACCTAATTGTCTATTTATTCATTACAAATACCTTAATAATTTAAGCTCAGATTACACTCCCGCAAAAAAATTAACACGGACATTATAATTTGCATACTCACTAACAATTGTACATCATTTTACAGTGAATCTATGAAGTACTTAAGAGCTAAGTGAATTTCGGTTTTATTAATCAAAAGCATTTATCATTCTGGATAAAGTGTAATATGCTTAAATAAAAATTTGAACATGATCTCAGATGCTTCGTTATAATTACCATATCGTATAGTTTTTATCACATGCAATGAAAAAGATTACAAAGCTTGCTCGTACTCATTACTTTACTCTCCAACATTTGACGTCAAAAACCCTATATTAAAGCTAATCGAATATTCATTTATATTCAGTTAAAATCTGAAGTTGGTCCACGTTGATTTGAATTCATACTCTGATCGGTGCTATTTTTGTCATTTTTTGATCCAAACGACAGGTAAAATAAAAGGTTAAACTATCCATTAAAAGAAACCTAGGTTTCATACAAAAATATTATTTTTTCAGCTTAAATTACTTCTTGGTAGAATGGATGAAGAGACGTTCCTTGAGTCCTGTGTCAACTCATATGAAGAACTTATGGAAAGCTGTTTTTCTGCAGCATCGTCCACAGAATTCTGTAGCCTTCACGAGGAATTTCGATGTCAAATTTTGAAGGAATGGCCAGAAAGGTGGAGAAAAGCTTTTGGATCAAAGGTGATGCCTGTATCTTTTGAAACAAAACTAAAACAAAACCTTGACACCTCATTTAAAATATTAGCAAAACATTTTGAAAAAGCACAAGAACGTAAAAAGAAACAGTTGGCCAGTATTCATGCACAACAAGCTGCGCTACAATTTTATAATGAAGAAATGGATAAGTATATGCAAAACCGCCCCAACGCAAGCCCAAAAGAAATCCTGATGCGTCATCAAGATTTGGTTTCCGGTGCGATATTGCTGGTCAGAGAAAAATTCGGGACCATATTGACTACCGAAATGATCGTATCTCTTAAAGTCGAACTTGAAAAGTCTCACAAGCTTTATTTAACTAAGGCAGAAATGAATTTCCGCACTCTTCAGGATCCCGCAATTGGTATTGATCTTGGAACAACGATGTGCTGTGTGATGGTCTTTTGTAGGGGCAAAGTCGAAATCGTTCCAAACCGAGCACAAGGAAATCATAAGACAACACCTAGCTACGTCTCCTTTAGAGATGACGGTACAAGCACTTTTGGATGGGTGGCAAAGGAGGAAGCGTACCGTTTCCCAGAGACGACCATTTATGATGCCAAACGAATGATTGGCCGAGAATGGAAGGACGAAAATTTACAGCAAGACATGAAGAAATGGCCATTTGAAACAGTAAAAGACGACAACAACCCAAAAATCAAAACCTGGAACAGAATCAGATACCCTCATGAAATTTCCGCACGCTTACTTGCACATTTTCGAACAATGGCTGATCAGTATCTTGGGGTTAAAACTGGAACTGTTAGAAAAGCTGTGATAACAGTTCCTGCATATTTCACAGAACCCCAGCGTAGAGCCACCAATGAAGCTGCTATGTGTGCTGGTTTAGAGGTACAAAACATATTGAGTGAACCCACTGCAGCGGCTATTGCTTACAGCTGGGAACGTATGGAGAGTGGGTCAAGAAAGGCGTTGATCTATGACTTGGGAGGAGGAACGTTTGACGTGGCAATTGCAGAGGTGAAAGAAAATGGGGTAGATATTCTTGTAGTCGATGGTGACACTCATTTGGGAGGACAGGATTTTGATCAAATCCTCATGGAATATTGTTTGAAAGAATTCGAAGAAAATACTGGAATAGACTTGACACTGGGGATTAATAGCAACACAAGAACCTTGAGGGACAATGCGCGTACTGTGATGACTCGTATCAAGCAGCAATGTGAGAAAGCCAAGGAAAACCTTTCAACAGCTGAATCGACTAATGTTGAAGTCATGGGTGTGAGAGATACAACTAATTTAATTGTTACCATCTCCAAATCTCGGCTAAACGACTTGGTAAGACCATTAATACAGAAGACTCTTGTAATCGTTGACAGAGCAATAGCAGAAGCTAAAAATAAAGGAATACAAAATAAACAAGATATACAAGACGTAATTCTTGTCGGCGGTTCGACAAGAATGACATTGGTTGAAGATATATTGACGGAATATTTTGACGGAAAAGAATTGTGTAAAAGCATTAATCCTGATGAAGCAGTAGCATATGGAGCTGCCATCCAAGCTGCCTTGATGAACAAAGACCCTAATATGAAGGAAATTATGGTACAAGATGTTACCCCAATGACACTTGGTATAGAGTGTTATGTAAATGAAATCCCAAACATTTTTACAAGAATAATACCAAAAAATTCCAAAATGCCCTGTCAATTTGACAAAATGGTTCGAACTGTGGAAGATAATCAAACAGCAATTAGCATAAATGTTTATCAGGGAGAAAATGATATCGCATCTGAAAACGAATGGCTTGGTACATTTGTTTTGGATGGCATTCCACCTCAACTGAAAGAAAAGGAAGAAGCCAAAGTTACCATGAAAATAAACTCCATGGGAATTCTTCACGTGGACGCAGTGTCAATGACCACTGGTAGCATGAACGCTGTAACGATTACATCAGACAAACTTGGTATGACGTCTATCAACATTGCTGAGCTTACGAAAGAGGTACACATTATACTTGTTTTATGCAAAGTATAAATTTGTTGGAAGTCTAACTACTATTTTTTACACTTTCAGCTTCGATGCCTTCCAAATTGAAAAAAAAAACCAGTTTCAGGGGGAAAATATATTTTGTATATAGAATTGGCACTTGTAATCATTAAACTTTATTGTTTAACGAATTTATTTATGTTCATTTGTTTAGTGTTTAACATTTGTCTAAGAATCTTGTGATTAAACTTACATATTTTAAAATGCCAAATTAAACAAAAATAAGTATTTATAAAATAGAGTCTAGATATCCCATTTTTAAAACATTTTTAGGCATTTTAAGGTTTTACATTGGTTTGCAACCGATCTTCCGTTCAGTGAAAAATGAATTTTTGTAGTATCTTATTTCGAGACTATACAATTAATATGTTGTTTGTTCGAAAATGATGTTATCTAAAAAATCAGTGGGACGTCATATCATAGGATTATTATTTAAATATAGTAGTATTTTTTACAATTATAACATTCCCGTCAAAATAATAGTACACAGAACCATGTTAATAATCTTTACAAATTCGAATGTGATGTGAATCGTAAACATTACTTAAGATATGATGTTTGTTTTCGTAAACATAATCCATTAATTTGAAGAACAAGCATCCATAATATTTGAATTAGTCAAATAACAAAATACAATAAATGGCTTCTTATTCCATAAGTAAAATACTTGATTAAAAGATATGGATATAAATCTGCACCTAGTTTTCCATTTGAAATAAATGGAATTTGTTTATCAATAAATTTTACCTGCTGTGGACTGTTGTGTGAACCTTAAATTATTGTCATATTTAACATGTATACAATTTTTATGCGTTTTGTGGTAACTCTACCGCATCACGTTGAACTGAATAATTATGTTATTTGTATCACTATGATTAATTTCGGTTATTCTTAGTAGTCAACCACCACGAGTGTACATGATGGTTCATGGTTTTCCTAAACGGCATCTCACAAATTTAATATTTTTTGGGAGAAACACCTGGACAACACAAAAACGACATTTAAATAAATTCATTTTTTAGATGCGTCGTCAACTAGACAAAACACAAAAATCCAATTTGTGCATGCCATGCACAGCCAAAAGAACGATAAACCAAGCATTTAAATTTTATCATGTCATAAAATCAGCATACATTTGATTATTGCGCTTTTATTCCAAACTTTATCTAGATGCAGTAATGTTTAGATTTTGGGTGTGATGGCACAATTTTGAAGCATGAGGAGCTCAATAAACATATAACAAAATGCATAAAGTGGAAACGGAGGTGGAAGCTAACAAGTTTAGTTGCAAATTGTTTGGAAATTTGTTTAGTGTGAGGGCAATACAAGCTAAACATAAAAGTAAATTAACATCTAAATAAAGGTAAAGTTTTGATGCGTAAAAGTTGTGGGAGTAGACTTGATAATAGGCATAGTTTAAAAAGTCCTCAGAGAAGCGTTCACAAGTTTTAAAAAGATTTTGAAAGGGACAGGAGAGGCATCGTGTGGGCATATAAATTTAGTAATTGGTTGTCAAATTTTGCTTTGTTTTAATGGTTTGCTGCTCTGTAACTTGATGTTATCTGTGAATAACCATTTTCATAAAATGTATAGCAGTTAAAAAATTACATAATATCAATTAGTAATAAAGAAATATTTTGGTAATAATTTGTTGGCTTAATTCGTAAGTATTTTTAAAATAAACTTGAACAAAAACTAGCAATTAATATGCCTGTCAGTTGTAATTTCTTTTGGTATTTTATTTTATATATTGCCGATCGATCAATTTATCGATTTATCATATTTCATGCAATAGTGAAGTACAAAATTATCTTTTTCTGGCATAATCATTTTTATTATTCACATATTATTACGATTGATTGATCAATATCTAAAAACAAAAGTCTTCAGTAAGAGTTATTTATGGTTTAGAATCTTTTTTCCTGGAAACTTCGAGAATAATTATATTTTGCATTATGAACATTTGGATTGTTGGTTGAAAAGACTTACCATTTAACATAACCATAAGCTAAAACACTTGTTTTTTTGTTTTCGATTTTATCAAATAAATTAACATTTCTCTTCAAATATACATTAAAGATATAATTAAATTTGGTTCGACCAGTCATAATTGACTTATTCGTTTTAATTATTGTTTACATTTTCGGTGCTTTTTAAACGGTCCTTTAATCACTCTTCGGACTTCTTTGGAAAAACACTGGAAGCGATCCATCGTTTGCATTATATCATTTGTTTAGAATTTTCCACATTATAATATTTGAGACATTTGTTGCCAATAAGATTTACAAACTGTGTTATATTTGGAAGTTTCCGGGAAGTTTCCGACACATTTGTTGCTTAAGATCTTCTTCAATACAATGAGCAATCAATAGAAACCGCATATTTGTCAACGTTTTTGTCCATTCTTTAAGTTTACTTTTAATATACTACGTACTAAGTACTACAAACTATATGGGAAATGCTGCTCTAGCATTTCCAAGATTGTATCTTATTCAGTTATATCTTGGCAATATAGATCTCCAAGAAGAACATTACAATAACGAAAGCATCAATACATTTATGTAGAGCCTGGGCAGTATAATATGGCTCATTGGAACAGTTATCCTTTCCTTTGGATCTTTGACAATAAAATATCAGGAGGAAAAACTGATATATTCAATCAAGTTTTTATACTGAACTCTTATTTCAAAGCATATTTTCCACTTGCCAGACTTCGTTTTCCAAATAAAGTAGAAACGTGGGTTCCGTGGATATGTTGTGCGCCTATAACATTTCTATTATTATTTGCATTTTCACTTTTATCCCCTTCAATCTTATTCGGGCAATGATAGAAAACACTTTTGAATTGGAACGTACACGTATTTCCTAAGTAGTTTCATAGTCAAGTGAACAGGATTGGGCTCCGAAATCTTAAATGCTTTGACAGTAAGCCAAACGAAAACTTGAACGATTTTGACGATTACCATACTCGTGACCCACTTAATGTCCAACTTTGAGTTCGGAAATAACATATTGGTTTAAAAATGATTTGGAGATTTTGGGATCGTGACTTTTTTTAACGCAACAACACAAGATGTTATATAACACCGTTCAAGTTTTCAGAAAAAGTGCAAGTTTTGTTTAAAGCAAGTAGAATAGGGCATTTGGGATCAAAACGTTTCTTGAAAATATTTTGTTAGAAAAATAAAGTTAGGTTAAACAATTTCAACCTTAAATATGTTGATTGTAAACACTCTAAAAACTCGAATTGTTGATATTGCAAAAGTGGCAGCAAGTTCAATATTTTTACCTTTTATTCTAATGAAGGAACATGCAAAATATTGTCGCTTTAGCTTCCGTAAATGAAAATGAAATATTTTTTAACAGAGTCATGTTAAATATCGACTTTTTTAAATCAAAGGTTCCGCCATTAAATTTCATGTCCTTCACTTAAACGCTTATCAGTTATGAAACTCGGACTCTTTATCATAAACATAAAAGGATAACAATCTGGCTGCGTCATGGACAATTTTTTCCTCATTACTTCCACTGAAGTAGCATTGTGGCAGTATGCAAAATTTGGCAGTATATCTTGTAGTATGTAAAATGTGGCAGTATGGTTGGTAAAACGTAAAATGTGGCAGTATGGAAGGTAGTCTACCACTATTGTTCCTATTCCCATCCACGCTGCCACACTACATATCAACATCCAAACTGCCACAATGCGACCTCAGTGAAGTAATTCTATACAAAATCTTTAACTTGGTTCAGTATAGACCGCCGCGACGACGACTAGCACTTGACCCTAAAAGATGCTCTGTCGCGCCACAAAAAAATACACGAATCGTAATTACTAAGTTCTTTTCATTGAGTAGGACATAACATCGTTCGAGGTTGGGAATTGAGGGTTTCGGTGGCGCACAGGGTCTCTGTGATATTACTGCGCTTAGCGCAGTAACGGGCCCATTACTAGTTAACCTAAAGTTTTGAAAATAATAATTGGTTTAATTTCAAATCTTTTAACGCTTTTGACCACTATTACAATCTAACAATTTTTCTAAGAAGTGCAACAAATTATGTACAATTATAAATGCTTTCTTACTTTGTTGCATTTGATGCCCTTGTATCAATCTATAACTCGAAGATTTTGTCCTTGACTTTTTGCTCTGGTACATCTATTTTCCTGGTTCCTGGCATTTTCCTAACTCTTTATTTTCTGATTGAGTTCGATTTATAAACCATGTATACTAGCTTCCTTATAGTTCTTGATTACATATAATTCTAGCTACAATTTGTTTGCTTAACACATAGTAGTTATCCTTTTTCGTACGCTCCTATAAACGTAGTCCTAAACTCAATAATTTACTCAGAACTGCTACTACTTCGTTTGACCAGTAAATATTTGGTATAGTATGCTTGTAAATGTACGTTTCAACAAACACATCAAAATATCTAAGTGAGCAATCTTATTCCAGATATTGCGTTACAATTGTCGCTTTCACACTACATCAAATATAACTCGATAAACTTTGAATTTTCCAGATACTTGTTTTAGATTTGAGGAATACAATACGAAGTTTACATTGCTCGCATTCGACGAATTATATTGAATTTATTAATTGCCTCGACCAATATGCCTGCCATAATAGCGATCAAAATGACAGACCTGAAGCATTTCTACTAATCTTAATATTGTTAATTAAAAATGCACGCAAGATAACTTGTAGGTGCCGAGTAAAACATGAAATTTAATGGTTTGAATTTTTGTATTAATACTTTGTCAATGACTTTGATCATGCCCTATTATTATATAGGCAAGTCATTGCTTACTTTTGCAAAAGCATCAAACTCACAGTTTGATTGATTGCGAAATCCTGAATATTTAAAGGAGTTAACCGATTCAGAAAGTTCGTCCCGCCAAAGTGAATTTTAAAATTTGGACACGACTTTGTCCACTTTCTAAACCATTCGTTTCGTTTCAACTCATACCTCCCTTTGGTCTTGGTTTGGACCTCGATCGAAACATTGTACACATCAGCAAGTATACCGAAAATAAATATGATCGCTGAAAAGAAAACTCCTTCAACCCAAACGTACAAAAAATTGTACCAAATCGGGCCACCAATGGCCCTACCGGAAATCAAGGAAATGGAGTTCATGAGACAACCAGCTTGCACTGCAATGACACATGGTAAATACCATGTGTGGCAATATTGCGCAACCGATCTGGAACTGAGAAATGTTCAAGCGATAATGAATAGACATGATTTGCAGCTGCCTGTGAAACAATGTAAGCTTCTTCAAGTTGCGGGTATTTTCCTTTTGTATTCGCATGAGTGCTCTTATTTAAAAAATAGTAAAACAATTCTATTTTACGAGATTCACAGAGCTAAAAATTAAATATTGCAACAATATCTTACTTTCCATAATCCGCAATGTTAACTCGAAAACTGTTCCCTTCCACGACATATTCCAAAGACATTAAATGTAACCATCCCGCCATAAAAGGAGCCCATGGAAACAATGAGGTCAAATACAATGCCATCTTTGTCAAAATTTCTTGTGAACTCCAAGTGGGGTCAACATAATATCCAGGTTTGCCATATTCACATTGGGGGCTCATCAAGTACCCTGCGTATGCAGGAAAACAAGGATTTCGAAGTATGTCTGCAGCATAAATAACGGGATATAACAATCCTGTGAACGTTAGGAAAAACATCATGCCTCGAATAAACCAGCCAGCTGTTTTGGATTTTTGTTCTTTTTCGATGTTTGTGTTTCCAAAGTACTCCATAAAGTTTTGCTCAAGTTGGATAAAGCAATTGAAGAGTTGGACGACGCCAGAAAGCTTCGTATAATTTACAAGCTCGCATGAAAGTATTAGTACCGCAGTGATAATGTACAATATATTATGTGTTATGACCATGGACGATGACACATTCAATACTCTGTAAGCTTGAACAAACTGTACTATCATATACAAAGTTGCTACTCCAAGTCGAACACCTAAAACGTATAGTTTCCATTTACCTTTTGCTTTTAGTTGATTGATGTTTTTGTTAAATTGGAAAAGGAAGTCCGCCACCCAAATCAGCTATTTGAAGGCAAAGCATAACATCCTCAAGAATGCCGCCTTTTCCGAGTAGTTTCATTTTGATTTAATGGGATCGGTTTGTCACAGAAGTAATATTTAAATCGTATGTTGTGATTAAAAAGACCTAAAAGGTGGCTTTTTGGCTATGAGTTTCCAAGTTGTTTAAGTGGTAAAATTTGCAAAAATTTAAATTGAACGCTTAGGACCAGTAAAATGCTGTAATCAAAAAACCACTTTTGTTGACTCGTGCTAAATTCAAACAAACCGTTGAAATGTTTTTACATATGCCGTAAGTGGTAAATGACCTCATCAGATTGAAATAACTTATCTTAATTTTTTGTTTTGCGTCAAACCGTAGTAGGCCTCTGTAGGCGATTGTAAAGCGGGAGTGAATATTTCAGTAAATGTTGGAAGTTATGAATTCAGTAAACACTAAGAAGGTTTCCTAAAAAAATATGACAGATTATTTGATAAAAAACAACTATGTTGACTACCAGCACCGCGAGCGGTTAATTGAAATCAACCCGTTGGATTTAATTGACTTGTTGACTTAATATGATGCGATTATTTAATCTACCTAGTTACATAATGTGAAATAATTAACATGTTATTCTCAGCATTCAGTTTTATTTGCAGGGGGTTTAGCATGCGTTTATGTTAAGCATTTATATATTTAAACACGGGTATAGAATTGGCTTCAGAACCATTTACATGGGATTTAGCATTGTTCAAAGTTTTAATGTGGGTTTAGCATAATGTTGAGCTAAACCAGTACATTCTTGTCCCACTTCGAGAATATAATCAGAATATAGTATTATAAATATTTGTTATGATTAATCCTATTTGATATTTCAAGTACTTGAAATTAATTTATGACCAAAATTTGGATTGTTTTCTGTTCACAAGTTGATGATTTCATATTAGGAGGCATTCGTATTTGTGCTTTTTTGGAACACATCTTTTTGCTTACGACAAAAAATGTATGGGGAATTTTATTTTATTAATTAAGTTTTAAACTATTCTTTCTGTGTGGATCGTGAATAACAAATTATTGGGCCACATATTTGGTTTACAGAGAAAATACGATATAGCATATCGAATTGATACTCAAACACAGCAGTGAGTGCTAACCTGGTTTTTACGCAGTGGTCTTCCGTGATCTATTCTGATAACCGCATTATATTTCTTAGATTTACAACCGCTGACTTATCGCATATTATTAGGTATCGGAATATCAGTATAGGTATACATTCAACAACGTTATTGAAATACCTAGTTGGTTAACCATTAAAGTACAGTAGAAATTGTGCTTTGCCGTGTATTTTCAGTACGTCAACGCAGTTTACTACAGTTTACTACTGGAATTGATGATTTAATAATATGTTGTGCCAGAAACTTGCCATTACTTATTTTTTTGTTTATGTTTATGAGTTAGAAGTTTCCCTTTTGATGGCTTTTGGAATTAGGCAATGGGAATAAGATTTCGATCAGTACGTAATGTCAGTAAGGCACACAAGAGTACATATGAAATCCTCGAGGTCATATTTGCGATCCCAAGATTTGTACTCGAGGAGCGCAAATTTGAGTTGGTTGGCCTCAATTTTCATACGTTTGTATCGAAAAAGTGCAAAATTTCACTCCAGGAGTGCATAATTTGTATCCGCAATCACTGATTAATTTTCCGATCAATTTTTTTACGTGTTTACAGGTAAGTCTTATAAAGTCGCGGCAATAAAATGTCGTGAATATAATGGACATTTTAATAGTACTGCGAACAGCATGTCACGCTTTGACGACAATTTTGTCCTTGGCAGTTTGAAAATTTATTCAGTGATTGTAAACGCAAATTTGCGCCCCCGGAAGGCATATGTATTTGTGCTGCTTCGAGAAAAAGTATGAAAAAGCCAATGAAATTAAATTTGTGATTGTCGAGAACAAATCTTGGGAACGCAAATATGCGCTTGAGGAACGCATATGTACCTTTGTGTACCTTACTGAATGTACTACTTTATTGTCCTTTAAAATAATAAAGCTAATCTACGGATTCCTCTTATGAAAATTCGTAAAATATTCGCACATTACTTATAACCTTACTTCAGCTGGAAATGTTATTTATCCCACTTGTATGATAGATATTCAAGTAAATATTTTTCATAAAAAATTACGCCTTATATTTGGTGTATTTTTTACGTATTTACGACGATTTTGAGTCAATAAATGCGAATTTCGTCAGAGGCCTTATCCTCCCGATGGTCTAATTTCCCTCCTGGAGAAACACAGATAATACAGATGCTCGGAAAAGCTTAGCATCAAATAAATTCAACGTTATGCCTTTTTGTACTCCTTAGTAAATCCTGATCTCATTTGATTTCTATTAATGTCTTGTTAACATGCCACAATACGACTTTGTTCTAGGAACCCAGGCAATTTAAAAACAAAGCTTCAATGGGTCCAATTGTTTTCACTGGCAAAAGCCATATATGCTAATATTGGGAATTCTATGGGATAATGGTATGATATGCCGTTTTTCTCTACTAGGTTTGGTAGGCGGATTATTATCCTGAAAACGACATTATAAATTCTTTGGTTTCCAGGAAAATGATCGAGTAATTAACAAATTTTGACTGAACATATTACAATTTTTTGTGGAATCTAAATATTAAACTTTACAATATTTAAATCTTCAAAATAGATTTTTTCCGAAGAATGTCCTGTTAAATGTATTTAATGTTTAATCTTTAGTAGCAATCTTATACGGAGTAGTAATATATAGTAATATGGACTGCGGAAAGTAATCAATTTGAAACTTACACGCTTCATTAAAATATTAATTTCCTTTTATTCGAACATGCAATCATAGGTTTATATGTAATATGACTACGAAAGTGATATCTCCTTCTCAGTTAATGCACACGTATTTTCTTCATAGCCACTAACTAGTCACCAAAAGACACTTCACAAATAAATTGCGACGTAAGAACAGTTGGAAACTACTGATGATCTAAATTAAATTTTGATATCCACAATTTTTTCTAAACTCCGCAGAGTTTACATTAGTAATAATCAGCAGTGCTTTTTATATTTATATCCAAACGAATTTTTTATTTAACTTTAACAATTGTGCATTGTAACATCTTATTTTTTTTAAAGAATTGATGCAGTTTGGAAATCAATGTTTCTGAATTGATCTCATATTAAGATATATCAATCCAACTTTTATACTTAATTAAATTCGGATAGTCAAATAAACACCTTAATTGGTTTTAATTTTTATTACACGTCAAATAGATGTTAGTTAAAGAATACTGCTATATATTTGCCAAAGTTTGAAGCATGTTAAGCTTTGTAAGTTATGTTGAAATTTTATTGTAATATTTATCTCAGAAAAACTGAATTCTGAAACTGAAAAATGTCTGAAAATTTGACGCTTATAAGTAGTTGTACTTAACCGACATACACTCACGTTTCCACAAAAGACTTGATCATATATTATGAGTATTATTAAGTTTCCAATTCTCTGCATAGTATTAAAGGACTGCTCCAACAGCTGCCTATTTTCACAGCGCGCTATTCGTATAGACCAGTTATCCTAAAACGTGACTTTTAGGACATGTGCTATTATGTCTGAAATCCGTATTGATCAAAAACTCAGTGTTTTTTAAATCTGTAAATTTAAATTTTGTGTTCTTTACTTGAATTCAAGGAAGGTTGAAATACAATATAAGATTGAAACATTCGATGTTCTGTTGCACTGAAGGATTACATTATATCTTAAAAGACGCAAGAAGGTATAGGTATAGGTCACGGAAAGGACTTTAGTTCATTAATTTATGCTCCACGTGAAGCCCATTACACAAAAGTATGCATTTAATTGCTTTTCCTTATTACCTGGTTTGGATCGATTTTAGCTCAAAAAGATATTATCCGTGGTGAAATTCAAGTAAAATTTAAATTTGATAGGGTTAGCATGAATACAAATTGTATCAAAAATCACTTTAAAAGACTGGTTAGTTATTTTCAAACTTCAATTGCGTTTCAGATAAAACTTAGAAAATACTAGACCAGAAACTAATGTAAATCATGAGAAACCTAGCAACAGTAGCCATGCTCTTTCTGATAAATACAAAACACATTATAAATGTAGGTACATCATTTGTGCAACTTCAAAGATTGGAGGATTCACTGAA
>JAQFZH010001547.1:0-20607 GCA_034695485.1 Entomobrya nivalis
TGGGGGAGCAAGGCGTGCCGTGTGCGACGGCATGTTCGCTATTTTGAGATTCGGCTATGAACCCTACTAGCGCATGAAAAACAAAGTGTACACATTATCTATGGTCGTGGGGGATGAATCAGATGGAGAAGGAAGCGAAACCACGGTTGTCACGGAAACTACGGATGGAAACACGGAAAGCGTCACAGATGGAAACACGGGAAGCGTCACGGATGGAAACACGGAAAGCGTCACAGATAGAAACACGGGAAGCGTCACGGATGGTAACACGGGAAGCGTCACGGATGGTAACACGGGAAGCGTCACAGATGGTAACACGGAAACAACCACAGATGGAACCACCGAAACAACCACAGAGAGCGGGGCAGGCATAAACGTTTTAGCAAAATATGCTCTCTTTTGTATGATCCTCTTCCATTTAGGCTTTCATTAAACAAATAACCTTTCAAAAATACTATAAATTTTTAATATGTTTGCGTAATATGTTTTAATTAATAAATTTCAAGCTTTCTTCGCTGGTTTGCAACTAATTGTAGAAGATACATTTTGATTTTGCATTAGCTTTCTTATTTTTAAGCATGGTTCATTTTGTAAAAACAGTGAGCAACTCAAAAACTATTTATGATTTACAAACTCAATCGTTTAAACAAATACGGCAGACAAAAATCGCGTGACAGCTGAGATAAAAGTGAGGGATAAGCTCAACTGATTTTAACATGGACATAAATATGTGACATGGCCTCAAATTTGTGGGTTACAGCCTAAATCGAAAACATATATTTACAAAATTTGTGTTCACCCCACCCAACCCTTTTTCTTCAAAGAAGACTTTCAATGTCACAACTTCAACATGGTCACCTGTATAAACAGTTTACGAAAAATTACCACCCCCATAAAAAGCAGCTTAAATACGTACATAATGCATCAATTAAAAACATACTTCACGTTGTGATGTTCAAATATTTTCCATCTGACATTTTTATTCCATTTGAAAAGATGATAAAGTTCACAAATCTCTTGCTTCCTATTATTCAATTGTATTTTGGTGTTACAGACTGTTTTAAAACTCAACCCAAGCCCAAGAAAGCAGTAAATCCATTAGCAAGCCCAAATATTCTAAAGCTAAGTGTGTAGTATTTATATATAATATCCTTTGTGCTAATTAAGGCTGAAGATATGCAAGCTTGATAAAACTTTATTTTATTTCACAACCAAGCTTATTATTACTCATAGCCACTCATGACTTTGACCCGGACTTGATTAAGTTGTTCTTATCGTTATCATTTAAATATTCTGCTTCATTTTAATTTTAATTTGAGCTCAATCAAATGTCATAAACAAAGTTATCAATTTACCAGTGGTTGACGGTTGACTGGGTTTCATCTGATTCATTTCAGGGATCCGAACGTTTGTCGGTAACAAAGATTTCTCTCCTGTAGTACAATAGGCAAATATTTGATGATAAGAATTACAAACACTACAGCAATTTACTTGATTGGCAGGTACAGTATTTTGCTTTTAGTAAATATAAGTCAAACTGCTTATCAAGTTGACCGCATTTAGGATAGCTTTGCACTTACGAAACTTTTACACATTGAATTTTGAGCAATTAGAAATTAAACGAAACACTTTAACGTAGACACCGTTTGTGCCCTTTATAATTTGCAGAGTTTAACATAAATTTATTATAATAATTAATTCCTTAATTTAAAAAGACGACAGTATTAGCTGTTTTGTTGGGAAAATGGAAGCATGGCAAAGAGAATACATCACACAAAATCTGGTATCTTTAATTTCTGATATCAACTGCTCTACATTACTGCTTGCCTATCTATTACAAGAGAACGTTCTTTCAAATTCAGAGGCAGAAAAATTAGTAAGTCTGCCAAAAGGTTATTTGCAATTGATGTAAATTTTTAAGGTTTTAGTGTGCATACTGATTTTATTGTTTCCTTTATAAATTAAACAGCAAATCTGTGGTGACCGAAAAGGAAAAATAGAGCAGTCTCATCTACTCCTGGAAATACTGAGAACTCGTCAATACGGATACACTATTTTAATTAAGGGACTTCATGAAGACGGCCAAACTGGAGCAACGCTTACAATGCTATCTGGGCTACAACTTAAGTCAAAAGAAAACCCCTTTCATTTGTGTAACATCAATGTCAACTTGGAAGGAATATTAGAAGCTCAGGTAATCTTCCAAGGGCACACAACTAAATTAAAACGCATCTGCAAGTTTTTGGACAATAATTACGTCAAGAAAATTATTATGGAAAACGTCGACGTTTCCACCTACAAACTAGTTTTTATTGACAAGGAAGCATTACCGTTAGTAGTAGACCCGATTCCTAAAGTTGTTCAGTATTATATCGATCGTACTTTATGCTTGATAAATCAGCTAGATATTGAAATTTTTAAGGAGCAAATTAATGATATATTTCTCATCGAATCTATTGAACTCTACAAGCTTACAAAATTGGCTCAAGATTCTTGTTCAGATGGTAACGCATTTACGGACAAATCAAGCAATCAAATTCATGAACTTTCCGCTAGTTTCATTTTACTAGAGTCAGAACAACATTTTGAATTAATTCGACAAAAAACTAGTTCACTAGTTCACTACATCAAGTACTGCGATGAAAGGTATTACCTACAAAAGTCTACTGGAGTTTCAGAGATAAAGAAATTTATTAGAGGGACAGAAACAAGAATATTTCAAGAAAATGTTTTGAAGTTAGGTACGAATAGCCACATCATTGTATATGACACACCAGGTATGGGAAAGTCTATTTTGCTGTCAAGCTTAGCTTCTCAGGTAAAAATCACAAATCCGTTTCATATCGTTGCATTTTTTAACACGCATCTCTTTGTTAAACATGTCACAGAATGTCAGGAATTTATCAATTGTCACTTAGTTACCAAAGTAATTCTAGATATTCTGGCTGAAAACCAACTTGCAAGGTGCATTTTGAATGAAATTATCAGCTGTCCTAGTCAGTCTATTCATTTATTCCTTGACGCTTTTGACGAAGCTAGTTCTGAAATTCAGAATTCCGCTATAAAGATACTAAAAAGTATCCATAGTGTAGCTAACTTAAGGATATATATAGCAACACGACCCCATAAGGGTAATATTTTAGAGGAAACGTTGTGCACAATTGGATACTCCATACTTCCATTTCACGAGAAAGATCAAATTCAGTTTTTGGTCACATATTGGCAAACAAAGTGCAAACATTCTTTGTCAGAAGACATACATAATTTTGCTTCAATTGTATTACAAAATTTTAAGGATAAGATTTCTAGTAAAGAACGAGATATTGCAGGAATTCCCTTGCAGTGTCTAATGTTAGCTGAATTACATATTAAGGATGTTATGCAAGAGCACTTTGCCCTCTCTGTCCCAAAAATTGGACTTGGTTCCATATTTGAAATGTATCAACAATTTATATTGTCAAAATTTGATAGATATTTAGATAAACATAAGAAATTGAGTTTGTACGCTACACATGTCAAACTTGCTTTAGCAGCAATATTTCCAACATTATGTCATAATGTTAATCTAGAACAAAGTATTTCAGAAAATCTCTATGAAGTTGGGCTACTGGAACTAAGGTCTGGTTTACCTCAGTTTGTTCATAGAACGTTTGCAGAATTTTTGATTGCTGAATTGGCCACTAACTACTTGAATGGCTGTGAAATCAACAACATAATTTCGGAAGACAAGTTTCTCTGTCTTTTATTTGACAAAATTCTTGCGTGTGAAAAGGAGAACGTTTTCATCACATTGTTCCAAGGTCGTAATATCCAAAAGCACATTTCCTCAGTGTACAAAAGTTTCGAGATTCAAACACTGGCATTTAAAGAGTTCATTTTAGTGTACTTCTTAAACTGCGGCATTAGCAGTAAAATGCACCATACAAGAAGTCACGATAAATTAACCAGCATCTTTAACAACAGTCATAATAACCACTTGGTTTCATACTACTCTTTTCTCTGTGCATCTTTATTAAACGATTTTCATGGGCTAGTTTCGTGGATCATAAATTTACAACACGTCTCATCACCACAATCTGTTGCTGAATCTCTTTTGATTGATATAAGTAGTATATGTGAGCAAAAGAAACACGGTTTTTTACAGATAGACCACGTCACAATAATGGAATTCCTTTTATTAATATCTTCTCAATTTTCTAGTTTGATTACTATAAAACAATGAACTGCATTCATAGTTTCAATAACTAGCCAACCTATAAGCAACTTAAAATTTGATATAAAGGCGAAACGAAGGTATAACTCAGATTTTTGTGTTCATCCATTAACAGTAGCTGCTAATCGAGGTAACTACCACATTTTTGAATTCCTTCACAGTGTTTTCATGCCGTATCATATATCAGTTAATTTGATAATTTGTAACTGCATGTTTGATAGCTACGAAGATTCAGTAAGTACTGTACAAGAAAAGATACAGATATTAAAGTTGCTATCGCCTTGTTTTGATAGTAATCCTTTGGAAGAAACGAAAGTCAGCAATGCACTTTTTCTAATACCAAATACTCACTATGAAATCGTTTTGTTCCTTTTCTCGAAAGGATTTAGTCCATGGACAATCAATGGGCTTCAAGAAACAATAGCCCATCTTACAGCAGAGTATTTTTCACCCGATGATTACATGAAATTGGTAAAATGGCTTTTATCTCATAATTACGGTTCAGTTTTTCATTGCAAAGATTTTAAAGGTCGAGCCCCTGTTCATATAGCACTAAAATATATTGAGTTAAACACTGAAACATTAGACATACTAGCTGATGTTTGCAGTATGAACTTTAACCAACCTGATAATTCTAGAAAAACGGAATTAATGTGCGCGATTATTGGTGGTAGGAGTACTCGAGTGTTGGAAGATCTCGTTAGATTAGGTTCCAATATAAAAACACGGGATTTCAATAAACATACTGTAGTTTGTAAAGCAATATCTTCAAACAATTTACAAGCGTTAAAATATTTTCTGATGTTAGGAGTTGATCCAAATAAACGTTGTAACAATTTCAAGGCTAATATTTGGCATCATGTTATTTTATGTAACCGGAGAATCAGGCTTGAAGTTATAAAATTATTGGTGGATTATGGGGCTGACGTAAATATGCTTTCATTGCCTTTTAATAGATATAACTTTGGAACTTTGATTGAGATGAATGTGTCTCTTGAAGTAGTTCCTGCATCTGTATTAGTTAAAAGAAGTATTAATGATTACCAAAGTATACAAATTTTAGAAGAAAATGGTGCGGTGAGACGAACTTTTACGTCAGTTGTATTAAATTGCTGCAATAGCTATTGTTTCTTTCCTTTTGTGCGTTTGTGTGGAAACTGTTTAAATTTTTTGAGAGATATGTACGTATACTATTTTTAATAAAAAATGTGCATGCATTTAAACAGCAAAAACTAAATCATAATTTAAGGAGTGTCGTTTTATGTGCAACATTGCTTTTAAAATTAATTCTAGGATACCCATAAAATTTCATTCCAACTCTTACTTAAGTCATAAATACAAACAAAATTACTACCATCAATTTATGCAATTTTGAAATTGACATGATCCGTTTTAGGTTACGCAAAGGTTTATTGTAAATTAAGTGGCAAGTATTAGGTTGTGGTGTATTATTGTGATACATTAAGTCAATACATATTATATTCAAGAAATCAAAAATACAGCTGCCTTTCTTCTAAAAATAGTAGTGGAGGGTTAGTGGCGTATTTACGCCACAATTTGGCATATTTGTGCCGAATAAATGTGGGGTATTTATGTATGTATTTTATTTTAATGTGTATTTAATTATATTCCATTCATGTTTTTTTATTTTTGTGGCATAAATAAGCCACGTATTTATGCTTCAAAGATTTAAAACTTTAAAATTGCGTAGTAAGCTTTCCCCGCCGTAGATGTTTTCAGTTTTTTCACAGAGAGTGTATAAAGTATTTAGCTTTCATAATGAGATCAAAAAAAGTTTCCATAGTGAAAAGCATCTACAGGAAATATTAAAAATCGATTTTTGCACTAAAAGTGGATTTTATTTCATTTTACCCATGATAAATTTTCAATACTTTGGAAATAAATGGAAACTTTTTCACCATATTATTAAATTTCACTACTTTATACTCTCTCTCTGTAAGAAGAGGAAAAATCTATATTTGGGAAAATTGACTACGTAATTTTAAAGTGTTGTAGCACAAATACGGCATAGATACGACTCTGGAAGGGTATTGTGTAAAGTAGTGCAGTTTGTGTAGATATGTATGTTAAGAATAGGTTAATAATAAAATATGAGGTTCAAATATTGTTAAACTTAATCAAGAATTTAAATGTATGATTAAGTTCTAATGGTAAATAAATGGTGCGAAGAAATAATAATTTACTAACTTTATCAATATTGCTAATTTTATGTAAGCATAAATCAAGGTACATAATGGTTTTATGAAGTTATGTCGATATTTGCTCTTAAAATTTAAAACTAGAAATTGAAATGTAATACTAGCTGATTATTATTTATATATATGAGTTAATTTAAGCCTTTTGTCTTGGTTTCGTACAACGTTACACCTAAATGATGTTATTGAAAGAAGAATAAAAGTTTACTTCATAAAGAAAGAAAGAAATGCTCAAATGAATGCATTGTTTTTCTATTAAGTTTTAGCTAGCATATACTACTTAAATGCTTTATGTACATATTTCAAAAGGTATTAACTTTCAAGTTGCCATTATGGAAACATTCCAAGGAGCATTATCACATAAAAGTGGGCGTTTTTAGTTTATATGTAAGTTCGACATGGAAATGAATTAAATTACAACATTTATTAGATGACTCATTTTTAATTCATCCTTCATCGTGTTTCACATATTTGTGTACTTAGTTTGTCCAGTCACACAAAACTGGGATGATCTGAGATTCAATTATTATAATCAACAATTTTATTTTTATAATGTATAATAACACTGCTTTACACTATATCCTTCGAGTTAAGCAATAATTTTTCTGCTGTACAATACAAAGATTTATTTGCATACGAATATTTTTGACTTCGTTTAACGATGCAATTAATATACATTTGAAGCTGTAACTTGATAAATGGTACATATCTACTCTTTACTTGTATCACGACAGAAACATTTCACAAGATTGGTTTTAAGTGAGTTTACATATTAGCACTTTGTACAAAACGATATTTCACTATAACAAAGCATGCATATTATTTAGTTCTCTATAAATAAAATGGAATGCTACCAAAAGCATCAGAAAAGAGCTTTAACTCCCCCGTGTTAAGTAGTCTTTGTCTCAATAAACATCAATATTATAAAAACAAAGCAGTGAAATTGCCCTTGCCAGTGAATGTAGAGTTAGCAAATAGTATAACTGAATGATTTGCTCAAAATCAGCTCAATTACTTGGGAATCCGACCTCAGCTTAAAACATCAGGATCAGATTACGTATTACAAGCCCCAAAAGTTTTAAGCGTATAAGAATATAAGATATATGTACGTGCATTAACAAAAACTTATATAGACAAAACGCTCCTTAATATGCATAATACGTTTTTATACTACACGTATGTACGAATATGAGTCATCAGACTTTTTACTTGGAATTGTATCAAAGAAAAATACATAAACAAATGTATTCGCCAAACTGCAATGCAAATAAATGCGAATATGCTCCAGCTTGCTACGTTTCATTTCGATTACTGACTAGGCCGGCAGTGCATTCGATTTTTGAAGTACAAGCTATTTTTAAAGTGAATATATGATAATATATTCCGACTTCTAATCATGTGTGGGGTTAAAAAATTGCTAAAATTATCAATTGCAATTTTTTTCACTTCGTTCATTTTACTTCCCAAATCTGTCAATTCGACTGGTATTGGACGCAATAATAACGATGGTATCAAGGTGACAGATATTTTGAAGAGTTTGGTCATAGGAAAAGAAGCTGGTGCTCTGAGTGTGCCAGAAAATGGCAACTTTGATCACAATCAGTCTTCGAACTACAAGAGGACTCCATTCTTTGCTAGTCCAAGTGCCAGCAGAGATGGAGGTAATGTTCGAGATGAAGCTCAAACACAAATCACGTCTAAACCCAATCCGAAATTAAGACAAGAAGAACGTGCAGCTCGTAAAGCTGAAAATGCACAGGAACTTGTTGACCGAGCCCTACAAATAAAGGAAATGACGGAAGGTCCCATAAGCAAATTTGAAGCCAAGTATTTATTTAAAAACCGTGCTTATGGAAACAGCAGCAAAAGTTTTGACTATTTGTCTTCCAGTTCGGCTACTGCAAAGGAATACCTGGTTAATTTAAACTTGAAATGGTACAAAGGGGGTATATTACCACAAATGAGAGGAAACCAATTTGATAGTTGGTTTAATGACCAGTTGGACAAAAGGTTTGTGCTAATTGTAGACCAGGATATTAATGTGTTGCAAAATGATATCAGTCTGAAATTTGAAAATTGGAAAAATGAGGAATTGCAAAAAACTGGGCTCGTTCCCATAGAGATACCCACTTTTGAAACGACAGATAAACAAACAGTTACACAAGTAGTTTTCCATGCGGTGAGAGATGGGAATGATATTGTGGGCGTGGATGTGAAAGCGACACAGTTTCAAACGCATATCAGTTTGGGAATGAGTAGTGACGAGAAGTTAATTTATGTGGAGAGTATCATCACAGATAATGTGGAACCTTTAAGGGAAAAGGTGATCGCAAGATTTACTGTGGAGGAACTTATGAAAAATGCAGAGCTGTGTGACAAGTTTTGGAAAACATTGGGAGTGCCCAGGAGTCAAAAGGCGTTTGTTTTAAATGAGCAGTACCCTCCTTACAAACAAGCTAAGAAGAATTTTAAGGAGAGATTTGAAAATAAAGTGATTAAACTTCAATCAATTAGTGGAATGACTCTTGATGAACATGAGGAAAGAGAAGGAGGTATCTGTTTTGGTAAAGGCCAAGCAAAAAGATCAATAGGCGGTGGTGGGAAAGGAGGGAACTGTGCCATTTTTATTGATAGGGAGACTGGAAAAGTGGAGTCCATTCAGGCGGAGAATTTTATGAAGAAATACAAAAATGGGAATGAGGAGGAAAAGAATCACTTGTCTAAATTGGCAAAAGAAAATATGGACAAGGTTGTTATTGGAAAAGGACTGGAGTCTGATTATAAGATGTTGGCTGAAGCTCGAATGGAAATTGGGAGTATTGTGGAAATGGAAAGTATCAAAGATCATGTCAGAGTGATTGGTATGGTGACTGAGGTGGAGGTCCAGGACTTGAAAAGGATAAATGGTGTGAAGCCTGAAAAGGTATTTTTTTTAAATAGCTGAAATGTATTGAGCCCAAGTCAAATAATTTACTTAATATTTCTAAGCATACTTATTTTTGTTTTAATTATTTAGTTTTTGAGAAAAATGAAAGAGAGGCTGGGTAACTCGAAAGTAAAAATCAGCAGCTCAAAACTTGTGATTTCCATCGCCACCTCAAAATATCTCAGCGGCTTTGGCGAAGGTGTGGTTAAAAATCGTACCAAATTGGGATCACGTTTCTTGGCAGAAACAGTTGTCAATGGGATCATGCACGGTGACACCACAGCACTTGCAATTATTGGAGCCCGAGTTGGCTACAATGTTACCCATATAACCTGCTCAGGTGGTGGCACAAAATATTCCTCTGTTGCTGATGCATTTACTGATATGCTCGAAGAGTTGGGCGAATGGGTGGAGAAAGGAGTTGACGCACTAGACTTTGCCCTTGACTTGAACTCATTCGCGAAAAACATTGGTCGTTATTTTTCCTCGACAAACCAATATGATAGAAATGATGCCATCGCAGATATTGTGGAGGCGAGCATTGGCATGGCGATAACGGCGGCGGTACTTGATGTCGGGGCGGCCTTTCCACCATTAGCTCCAGTTGCAGCGGTGATTGGGTTTGCGATTGATATGCTTGCCAAGTTGGCAGTGGCTACGTACAAAACGTGGAATGAAGTTAACAGGATAGATAGTGAAATAGGTCTACTGGATTTCGAAAAGAGGGAAGTTTTTGAAAGCAGGTTCCTGGATTTGTTTGGTACTCGGCGTAAGGATTATATTGATTACACGTTGGAGGAGAAAGCTCTAAATGATTTGGCTGTTCAATATAATTTGGAGGTTTTGAAAAATAATGAGGATCGATTGCGGGGGATTGTTTTTCCGTCAAAAACACTAGAATATGATGGGGGGTGCACGTTGAGAATGCAGCAGTGCACGTTTGAAATGAGAATCTTTGAGTGGTTTTGTGTTCATTGGAAAGAGGAGAAGATTATTGGAACTGGGTGCGATTGGAACAAGCCTTGTCCATCGGCTGATATGCCTTGTACGGATTTTACGCAAAGATTGGATTTCGACTTTGGCTATAACCAGTTTACTTGTAAATGTGACAGTAGCAAAAAGCCGGAGAATAATTTTGGGCCAGATAGAAAAGATCAGTTTGTGGATTTCAGGGAAAAGCAAACCGTGTTTTGGGAGAGGGCCATGCCGAAGGATGTGGATGGAGGGGAATTTATATGTAAACCGGGATCTACGAAATATTTGGATTATAAGACGACGAAACCCGAGTCGAGGGTGGAATACCTTTGTGAAAATGCTATTGGGTTACTACAACCGACAAATAAGTGGAGGGATGGGCAATCAATGCTATTTGATTTGAAGGATGGAGTTGATACGGTATACTTGAATGGGAGGGATACTACGGCGAGTATTTTCAGAGTGGGGAAATGTGGGGTGAAAAATTTTGTTGGGAGTGGAGGGAAGAACGAGTTTCTTATAGATGGAGAGGGGGACTGTGGGGAGAGGCTGGAAGGGAAATTGGTTGGAGGGATGGGGCAAAATGATACGATTACAATTATGAGGAATTTCAGTAGAGGGGATAATCTTAGAGTGGATTTTAAGGAGGGTTATCTGAGGTCTATAAGGATGGACAAGATTAACATGAAATTTGAAGGTGTGGAGGAGTTGACTGGGAGGGAGGGGGAAGTCGAGGAGGTGATTGTGGGGTGCGGTACAAAGAGGGTGGTATTGAGAGGGGGGAGGATGAATGAGAGTGATACAGTCACTGTGCCAGAAAATAATGGATGTCAGTATGACTTAACTGTGATGGCAACAGCTTACTCAAGTGTGGACTCTAAAGCAAAGTAAGTTAAATAATTAATTAAAATATGGTTAAATTAATTGGATTACAAAATATAACTTATGAATGCGTATTTCTTAAATATTTTTTTAGACAAGGCAACATAACATTACTGATTGGTGACCCATTTACACCAGACCTTCAAGCCAGTTTTGACATTTATCCGAATAATACTCCCAAAGTGAGTGTGATTTTCACAACAACTCCTTCGCATCAAATTACGCATGGGGATTTATACTTGGATGGTCAGAAGATGACCACTCACCTGAAATCTGTAATCGGAAGTGCTAAGGAAAAGGAAGTGAAGTTAACCTTTAGAGGACAAGGCTTGTCGAAAGAGGAATTGGAGAGGGATATCCTGGTTCACTTTGTAGAGAGACCATCAGGAGCTCCATACAGTGTGTTGGTGATGTCTTCAAAGGAAGGTCGAGAGAGTGTGGTCTTCCACACACTACCCCCAAAACAAGCCGAGTGGAAATTAGGAGAAATGACGAGATATGGCTCGTTGACAGTAAAGAATGTGTTTGAGATTAAGGGAAATGACTGGATTAGTATTGGGGGCAATAATAGTGATGACTTTGTGGTAAATGCAAGACCGCTGCAAATTCATGGAAAGGGTGGAGATGATACTGTAAGGCTTCATAAGGACCTTAATGCGACACTTGTCATTGCCCTAAACTTGACAGGCCCAGGATTTACTGGAATTGAGAACGTGATTGGTAGTCCCAATAAATCTATAAGCATCACTTGTGCTTGTGACACCAATCTTGTCGCAGTGATGGGCGGACCTTCCCCGAACAATAGGAATGTGGTCAGTATTCCTAAAATGCAAAACTGTGGGAAGCGATCCCAACAACTGCAGATTGTGGCTAAAGGAAACTCGCGAGTGGAAGTTATGGGAGAGGTCGCTGATTTCAAAGTGGATGGTGTCGTGGTCACTGTGATTTCATCCTCAAATAATATAACCAATAATGAGACTAAATCTAACCCACTTTCATTTGAGTTTGAAGGCGGTACACAAAACTTGAGTGGTTTGCTTCTAAATTTACGATTAAGTCACAAAAACTGGACAGTGACCACTGCCAAGAGGGAAGGTCAGTATGTGATAAGCTCCTTGACTGGGACGAACCCGAAATTAAATCAAACTGAGTCAATCAAATTGAAGTTGGCTGTGGGAAATTTGACATCAGATGAGCACTTCGTAGCAAATCCATTTATTCAAGTTGTCATGCAAGATACAAAGGAAGTTCCAGGACACTTGGTTATCGACAAGGAGACTGGCAAGCCAAATATAATGTATATGCTGGGTGAAAATGCTTCAACAATTGAAGGATTCTGGGAAATACCCAATATCTTTCGGGTGATGAATTCGTCATGGACCATAACTGGTGGACTGGCAAACGATGTATTTTACGTTTTAACAAGTGTTGTTAATGGAACTAGAATTGATGGGGGGAATGGAGGGGAAAATAGTTTAATTTTGGAGACACCCTCCTCATCCAGTGGCAAGGAACCAAATAAAACGTTTGGGGTGAACCTAGAAAAGGGTACATTTGGCTTTGTTGGAGTGCCAGGAAATGAGAGAGGTAGACTTGCAGGGATACATCATGTTGTTGGACGGTCAAGTAAACCGGATATGATTTATACAACTTGTTCAACTAAATCTGTGAATGGGAGGGGAGGATTATCGAAAGGTCAAGAAGATGTTATCTTAATTTCTGGAATCAATTGTACGAATAAATTGGATTTATCAGTGGATTTTGGGGGCAAGTTTACCAATGTGAAAAATTCAGCCAAGTTGGGTTCCTTCAATTATTATGTGAGGGATTGGATGACGAATGGGTTGGATCTTAATGTGGCGGATGATAATCAACACAATTTGAACTTCCGGTTTGACCCATGGCCAGTTGTGAAAGATGTGGAGTATAAGAAAGAAAGCAAATCACTAATATTTCAATTGGGAAATAATGAGAGCAGTGAAATAAAGACACAGGTTTTTCAAATGGCTGGGTCTAACAACGAAACCGGGGAGTATACCAATCCAATTTTAAGATTCCATCAACCTGGCAGCCCAATCACGACAGATATTCGGGTTTCTGTAACCAAAGGCGTTGTAGCGGCCACGATTTTATTGCGGGGGCGTGGACTCATGGAAAATGAACAAATTTTTGGGCTTCCGGTGGATATCAATCGATTTTTAATTAATGCCACCACAAAAGCAGTGGAAGCTTCAGGTGGGATCATCCGTGGCTCATCCAAAAGCAAAGCCAATCAGTTTTGGATATTTCAACTGAACTCCACTCTGGATATTTTGGATGGAGGTCCCAAAAATGATGAGATGCCTGGTTTTAGTGCCAAGAACAGCCTCCATTTTGCAGAAACGCTATTCCCAACAGTTGACTTGGAGGTTGACCTTTCTCTTGAAAATGGCTTCTTAAGAAAAACTGGAAGCAAAGATGAAAAGCTAATTAAGCTTATCCAAAACATTCACGAGTTCCACGGAAGAGACATTTCCACAGCGAAGGACACTGCCTACGTGACCTGCAATACACAAAGTGTTCACCAAGTTGAAAATGTATATATTCGATCAATCAACCAAACTATTAGTGCAAACACCTCAACATGCTCATCAGTCAATCTGGTAATTGGCCTTGGGAATTATACCAAAGTTGTATTTTTGGGTGGATCTGAGACATCCACTTTCACAAATGCAACTACATTACCCACCAACGTGTTTCACTACAAATTCACGGTTCCCAGATCATTCGACTTGGAAGCTGCGGAAAACGACGATGATTATCGTGTCAACATGCTCATGTCAACAGCCAGCCACAATTACTATCTTGCAATTAAACTGGATGATATCAAATCTCTCCGATTTGACTTAAACGAGGAATGCCTTTCGTATTCCCTATTTTCTACAAACTTGACCTATTCCCACCACATGATTGGAAGTACCACTTATTCCGACCAGTTTTACCCCCAACCCGAGATGATAACTCAAGATGGATTTAGAATTCAAGTTGCTCGCACAGGAAGTATTCTTTTATCCTTGGGTGCTAGTTCAAGTTTCCCATCCCTGGAAAATATTCAATCCAAGGTTATCCCCGCTTTGGAAAAGGCTTCCCAAAGACTGGATATCACAATTATGGTGCAAACAGACAAGGAGTTTTTGTACATAGGCCATGATGCTAATTCATCTGAAAGCAGAAATGTTCTGGAAAGTAGTGAAGTTTTGACAAGTCATTTGGTGGGGAGTGGAGGAAATGACACAATTTACGAAATAAAATCGCTTAAGAGTAATGTGTTCATTTACTCGGGTCTGGAGCTGTCTCCACAAACCTGTGACAAATGTCCCAAACAAACTGTGGACTTGACTGATGTTGTCATGGAAATCAGAATGAATTTTGGAGTTAAATATGTGCCTTCTGTAAATCAAGTGGGGACGGATCTCGTAATATTTATGGAAGGTCATCAAGATGAGTTTCCTGGGAAACTTGTACTTGTGAATGGCTCAATGGAAAATGTTTCCCAAAGATTCCAGATTTTACTGCACATCAAAATGATGGACTTGTTATTTGAAAGGGGGACATCTAATTGGAATCTGGTTCCAAGACCTGTGGTTGTTCCACAAGGTTATGTGTACAGCATTGCATCAGCCGACTTGGAAAATTGTCATGACATTCAATTTGGTTCAGCTTCAGTTGCTAAACTTGATTCCACTACTTTGACTGCTGCGAAAAATGGGTATGACTTGTATCTCAGTGATATCAAAGCAGTAGAGATCAATGGCAATACCACCACCACCATTTACACTACTTCCGGTTTTAAAGAAATTACAACTTTGAAAATTACTGATTTCTATAAGAGATATGGCTTCACACCAAGACGAGAATATTCGTTGGCTGATTTTGATAAGAGTTTGCCATATCCAACGAATCTTTTTGAAGTGAAGATATCGTTGCCAGGAGGACTTTATGTAATTTTGAATGATACCCAAGTTTTTTTTGAGAACCAACTGGATGAAGAAATTGCTGAAAAAACTAAGCCCAATTTGAAAATTAATGGTGGGGAGGAAGAGCCACCTCTGAAGTTGACCCCAGCTCGTATCCTTGAATGGAAATGTGTACTTCATGACGTGGAACAGCAAGTTTTGAGAGACATGCAAGATATTCCAAGGGTCTACTACAGAGATGAGTGTGTAGATCATTACTGGGCCAATATAGCAGCTATGATGGGATCGTTTATTGGTGGTGTTCTTGTTTTACTTCTGGTCGCTAATTGGAGGTTGATAAGGGACAACTTTGGGAGAAAGGATAGTGGGGTAAAAGACGAGCGTCAGCCGCTTTTGAGTACTCAACCCAGTTACCAAACAATTTAAAAAATGAAATTATAAATCATAGGGATAAATAAGGTTATCGTTTACAAAATATTGGAAAATTATATTGTACTTGCAATTATATAGTTAAATCCAGGTGTATATGTTTCCATATGTAGACTAAAAGTTAAGATTCGCATTAAAATTATACTAAAACTGCTAAAAATGCAATCAATCAGTTAAATATATACAAATGGTACAATGGTAAATATAACGGTGACTGGCATTTTAATCCCAATCATTTAATGCCGTAATCATTGAAATAAATGGGCGACAAAATGATCCGGATGAAAGGATTAGGGACAAAATGATGAGGTGCGGTGCATGCCTCAACCGACTGTATTGACTTTTGACCGTAATAATTAGTTTGTTCTGAAAAAAATATTTATTCAAAATTTTAAACGTCTTAGAAACTAAATCCAATAATTCCCCGATTCAAAAAAAAATTACGTGGCATGATGAAATCAAGCACTTTACAGTTAACCTTTAAAGTTTATATTTTGAATATTTCGATAAATAAAAATCGCTGATAATTTTACTGGCATCAATGTTTACACTACAGGTTAAATTTGGCGAACCATCCTTGACTTTTAGCGAATAACATATCCCGGTGGATAGTATCAATATTTGAGCAAACTAAACTGTAAAATTCTGGTAGTAGAGCAGCAATTTTCTTACCAACCAGAAAATTGTCGTCAGAGCCTCCATTTAATATATAATGCTTTAACGTGGGTGCTGTGTTGTACAGCGATAAAAGATCTTCATCGTTTCGATAAAAATCTTTAAATATAGCAAACGGGGAGTCGTCTGGAGTAGACCCCAAAAGTTTCTGGCAGAACTCAGCAAAGTCGACAATTTTAACCTTATAGCCCAATTTTTCCGCGACTGAGACGAACTCTTGTTCGGGGCCTGGAGTGAAATTGGAAACATTGAACACATCGTCCGCAGCATTCGGGTTAAAAAATATGTCCACTGACGCCCACGCACAAGTGTCAACAGGAAGCATTGGCAATGGAAACGGATTACTTGGCATCATTCCCTGTTGCATTATGAACAGGTACCGAAGCATTGCATGATTTTGGTCAAGGACAAATCTCCCAGTTTTCGAATCCCCCGTAATCAACGGAAATCTAAACACTTTCCCGGGAATCCCTCGCTCCAAAATGGCTTGTTTCATGAGCATGTCGCCAACAAATTTTGTAATAGGGTAGGCAAACGTTGTTACTCCATTAAAATCGTTATGCTCAGGCCAATCTTCAGACAAGCTACCATCTTCGTTCACTGTTGTTGTAGCAACTAAACTGGAAGCGCAGTACACATGCTTCAGCTTGCTGCCTGTACAAGCAAATTCCAAAATATTCTTGGTGCCCTGGACGTTCACGGCTCTCATGTCCTTTTCCGAATTTCGTTTCCTGTAGTGCTCCATATGCTGAACGCTTGCAGCGCAGTGGAAAACTGCATCCACGCTGTTGCATAACTCTTCCCACTTCTGTGGCTCCATGCCGATGTTAGGCAAAGCGATATTTCCATTCACACAGCGCACCTTGGCCATGTCAACTTGAGATAGTAGGTCTCTGTCTTGAAGGATCTTTTTCAACCGTTGTTCCCCTGAAACCGTTTTACTTGCTCGCATCAGACAAAAAATTTGATTTACTTGTGGAATATTGCAAAGTTCTTTGAGAAGATAAGGACCAAGTGTTCCTGAGCAGCCAGTAAGAAGAATTTTGGAGATATCTTTGATGTTTGTCTTTTGTTGATTAGGTTTGGCCGCGATGTGCTCAGGAAGTTGGCAATCCTCTTGTATAAGAGCTGTCACTTCGTCAGTTGTAGGAGGTTTTTCCTCTTCGATACTTCCTCCCTCAATCGTTTTAATCAAAGCGTCTGCGAGTAAAGCAATTGTATTGCAATCCTTTATCGCATTTACATTTACAACTACCCTGTTTCCCAGTAGTGACTGTAATGCATTTTTCATCTCAACAAACATTAAAGAATCCACACCCATTTCCTGGAAATTAGCATTGTCCTCGATAACATCTGTGTCGTCAAGTTTGAGAATGTTGGTCAGCATGAATCGAATTTTCTCCTTGATCAGCTCTGTCTTGGCTTCAGCACTCTCTAAGCTGTCATATTGCTGCCAAAATTCATCCGAGTTCATCTTCATGGCAAAAGTACTATTTCCGCTGCCTTTATTCTTCCATACACGCTCATCCAAAATGCGTAAAAGTTGAGGATAATATTTGGTCAGGGCAACAATTGAATGAATGTTGAATACTCCAGTTTGTGGACGGTGAGATTTCATGGCAAATTCAAGGCCTGTCATGCCTTGTAAATTGGACAGAGGTTTCAAACCTGGAAGATCAATTTCAGTAGCGACTCCCACCTCACCCCATTGTCCCCAATTAACAGATGTGGCAGGTAAACCTATGGAATTTCGATAATGGGTGAATGTGTCCTCAAAAAGATTTCCTGCTGCATGATTACATTGTCCAAGGGATCCTAATGTAGCAGCCAAGGAGGAGAACATGACGAAATGCTCGAGATTCATATTCTTAGTCAACTCATGTAAGTTGATTGTACCATTCACTTTGGTTTTAAAAGTACTAGATAAATTTTCCCAACTTTGGTTCTCTATCAGAGCATCATGAAGTGTTCCAGCAGCATGCATGACGCCCTTTAATGAAGGGAGTCCCATTTGAGGAATTGTGACTTCAATTAGCTCTCTGCATTCCTCAAAATTACTAACATCCAGTTGGACTGGTTTAATGTGAACCCCTTTTTCGTTTCTCAGGCAGTTAATGGCTCTCATAATTTTTTCACTTGGGAGACTTCTTCCAGCCAAAACAGCGTGCTTCGCACCCTTCTCGACCATCCACTGACAAACAGCGAAACCAATCCCACCAAGGCCCCCAGTGATTAGATATGTCGCATTGTCGTTAAACATAGGAGTAGAGACGACCGTATTTCCATTCTGCATTCTGATCTCCGGCATAACGCAAACAACTTTACCTATATGTTTTGCCTTTTGAAGGTACTGAAGGGCTTCACGAATGTCAACAGCGTCAAATCTCACGTATGAGATCGGGGTGACAGTTTTCGCAGCGACCAACTTATTAAGGGTAGCCATTAGACGCCGCGTTTCAATCGACCCTAACGCTGATAGGTCCACAATCGAATATTGGATATCAGGCCGGAGTTCGCTCACTTCGTCAGGTTGCCAAATGGACAACCTGCTCATTTCTACAAAACGAGCATTTTGGGCACATGCTTTCAGCGTTGCCTCCTTAAACCCCTCACTTGTTAGTGAATTTAGAACGATGTTCACACCCCGCCCGTTGGTCACTTGAAGAATTTGATCTCCGTATTTTGTGTTTCTTGAGTGGAAGACATGCTGGATACCTAAAGACCTCAAGTAATTTTGTTTCCGTATGCTTCCAGCCGTTGCGATGACGGTGGCTCCCACATTTTTGCAGATTTGAATAGCACTCAGCCCTACTCCTCCAGAAGCTGTATGAATTAAAACCGTGTCTTCTGCTGTAATCTTAGCAACCTCCACCAAGCAATGGTAACTAGTGGCAACCACAGCCGGAAGTGTACAAGCGTCACACAATGTCATATCATCAGGCACCGCAAGTAAGTCATTTTCATCCAAGTTTACATGGCTGGGCAATGCTTCCCCATTGACGTTCAATCCATATACACGGTCTCCAACAGACCATTGGGATACTTGATTACCAATACGCTTCACAACTCCAGCAAAGTCAAAGCCAACTGCGTTGCTATTCTTGAAATAATCAGAGGGTTTAAGTACATTGAGCACATCCCGGAAGTTGAGAGCTGACGTCTTGATTTGTATTTCAACTTCGGTTTCACCCAAACAAAATGGTTCCAACGTACCAAATTGTAAGTCTGCAATTGACTTTGTTTCCGGGAGGATCAGTTTGAACCTATCCGAACCATTTGGAATTTTCAAGCCAGAAACAGTTGGTTTAAGGGACTGCAGCTTGCAATTGTATCTGGTGCTATTGAGGAACGCCACTTGAGTATCTTTGTCACTGTTCCATAATTCATAAAACACTTGTTCAGCTCCTCCAACCACCTCGTCCTTTCCTCCGATATCAATACATCGGCATTGGATATCCATACGCTCATTTCGTAACGCTTTAGTGAATCCCCAAACGGTACTGGAGTGAAAACCAGACAACTCATTGTCCTCAACAGGCATGATCCCGTTTACAAGAGCAATTATTTTTGAATTTGCGCTTTGTTTTTTACGCATGATTGACTTGGTCATGTAAAAGTAAGGTCGCAACATGGAGTCCTGTGCGGTAACAGATTTGTCTAACGACCAAGCGTAAACTATTCCCTCTAAATTTGTTCCACAGTTGGTGTCAATGGCATCCATCAACTCCACGAAATCTTGCTCAGAATCCGGCTTCACTTCAAATGTCCAACCCCTTTCAGTTTCATTACTTTGGAAAGTGGTCCCTCGCCGAACAACAACTACATTTCGATTTGCTGCGGAAGGAATCTGTTCCAGTAAATATCGTGACGTTGGGCTGTCATCCTGATGAAAAATGATCCAATACTTTGACGCATCTACTGTTTTTGTTATCTTGCTACCCGACTTTAACAACTTACTTTCCCTTTTAAGTGAGTAAATCAATGAGTGATAATAGTTGACTGCTGGGAAAGCTTCCAAAACATCCAATCCCGCAAGCTGCAATGTTTCCCTCCATTTTTCAGTAGACAAGGTACAATGATCAGGCCTAACGTCAACATCCTCAAACCGCCAAAAGCCGTCCAACAATCCAAACAAAAATGTAATAATTCTACTTTTCTTTGTCTGTTCGAACATTGTGAATTTTCCGTTGGGCTTAAGTAGCATATGAACGTGTCCCAACGTTTCACTCAAATTTTTCGTTGCGTGAATGACATCATTGGCGATAACCATGTCATAGTAATTTGGTATGAATCCTTGACTAATTGGATCTTCTTCAATGTTCAACTTTTTAAATG
>JAQFZH010001548.1:0-20603 GCA_034695485.1 Entomobrya nivalis
TGAGCTTAAATTTCCCATAAAGCTAGCAAAAATTGATGCATAGCCGAACGCAAGCATTTTCAATTTGTCTGAAAATCTTAACTTTAGATTGCGCAGACCGTTTAGTGGCATTTGAATGGCCTGGGGTTCTTTTCCAAGGTAATATTTAACGTTTTCTGCTAAAGTAAACTTTGAACCTTCATTGACCTCGAAATTTCTTGGGAATGCGACGAATTTCTGAGATCTTTCCAAAACTGCTATGTAGTCAAATGAGAAGTGATGAAGTTGCAGTGGATACGCATTAATAAACTTTTTGCATTCTGGACAAGGATAAATTACGTCCAATTTAGTAATATTGCATTCGACATCAAATTGGTGTTTCTGCAATTTGGCACGGCAGCCTACATAAGCCGCTACTAGAACGGCATTTTCAATAAATTGCCTCACTTTATTTTCATTAAACCTCTTGTTCCCTCTTGTAGTCCAAGCAGCTAGAGACACATAATCGTATTCATTTATACTTGATTTTGTATCAACTAATATGTTAACTGGTGGCCTCAAACTTGGCAGAACTTTTAACCGTGAATTGACTGATCTAGCAAAAATGTCTGTGTATTTTCCAAGGCGAAGCAGATTATCCGGAAGGAATAAATCCACTTGAACTTCACATTGCCATGGTCTTGATAAGTACACAAAGTAAGGGGGATTCAAACTAACACATCCAGTGCTTTGACCACCAGTTGGCCAAAATTGATAAACTTCTTGTAAAATGGAGCAGTCCTGTTGAAAAATCATATCGTAAGTATCCGTTGAAAAATCCTTAGAAAAATTGCCACGTAGCTTAGGAACCAATTCTTTTGAGATCCACATCGTATTCGCTTCGTATTTAATTTTATTTTTAGTTGGGTGAAAATACCATGCTCTGCCCACAGCAAGTTCTAGTTGTCTGAGAATTATGGGAAACTCAAATGAAGGATGAATATCAGCTGCTTCAAAGTTGTTGACTACAATAAGGCATTTGTCGTCAATAAAATGTTTTAAAGTTGGGTACAAATTTTTCATCATTTTTGCCATTTTTGGATGGGATGGTGTAGATTTAACATTGTTTATATATTCGATTAGTGCTCTTGTATGCTTTTCATTTTCCCATTCATATCGGCGTATCCGGTCTAGCAATGGATCCGTTGCAGACATCAAACGCACAGATTTTGTTTCAAGGGTGTAATTAAGTCTGGTTATGGTCTTAGTTTCTCCTTTGGGCAGATTGGGTTCAAGAAGTATGATGAGGAAAATTTTGAATACAACGAAAAATGTAGACGTTTCCATTTCACAGGCACAATGTGCACAACTAAAAGCCACGTATCTTCAAAAAGTAAGTTAATCGATTTAAAAGATATATTTTGTATTTCTTCTGAAAAAGTTACGAAGTTATATGATGTCAAAAGATGTTTTAGTTTACCAATTCAATAATTCCTATTGGTGAACTTCGTGTTTTTGTTTGAATTTTTAACTACTTTTATTCAGTTTGTATGTATACTCCCAAGTTAAGAATTTCTCAAGTATATTCAATGCCAGTTATACTTGGAAAAAGGATCTTAAGGGCAACTGCAATTTATTCTTTGGTGTATGAAGTAAATTTAAAAGGCTCTACTTTTAACGTATTACAATTTTGATAAAGGTAACTTATGTATCAAGAGTTTAAAAAAAAATTCGTGTTACATAACTTTCATTTAGGAACGTGTAAACTTTTTGTTTAGCTTTCTAATGTACTTTCCGGAAACAAGCTGTTTCTCAAATTTTGAACTGTTTTAAATATTTCGTACTGGTTTAAATGTCTGTACTGGTTTTCAGTAGCACTGGTAATAGTTGGGTAGTGGCTTATCCGAAGCTGAACAAGTAGACTATGCTGACGTGTCTCACAAAGTGTGTTATAACTTGTTTTTGAAAATTTGCTAAGCTCATTTATTGACTATAGGATTAATTGAAAACACATCCTGATATCTGGTGGCGGCGCTTATATATTCATAATAATTTCAATGTTATCGATCCAGAGATTGGCTAGTATGTATTTTTATTCCCATACGACTACTCTGAGTGTAGTACTTCTTAAATTAAAATATGCGGCAATACTTGAACAAGCACTTTGATGTTGTCAGACATCTTGTGTATATTTTTGCGTTCAAGCTTCGATATATTTGTCATAAAGGCAACTTATTATAGGTAGTGACCATGTCATCATTCAGGTTCAGGTAGATTCGTGAGTGTTCGTAAAGTTTATTTTTTTAAACTGGAATTAAGCAATTTACAAGCAAGGTTTATCGGATTTATACACGAATTTTACACAAGTGTTTCTTTTTTACTTACCTTTGCGACAACATTAATGTGTTCTCTTGTTCCTACTTATTTAAGTAAAATTTTGTCTTGGCCCGCGTTCTCGCATCTGAATTTTACATCAAACAATTTAAAGAACTTTATGTAATTTTATGATATTTTTTCGGAAGCAGAACTTTTTTAAACTCAAAATGCTTTGTACTGGATTAATTTTCTGTATTATCTTCTGCAGCGCTGGCAAAATTTGGGTTGGTGGGTTATCTAAAGCTAGTCTAACTAATAAGCTTCTAAAACTAGTTGACTGTGCTGATGTGTCTGACGAAGGGTGTTGTAACTTGTTTTCAATATTTTTGCCGGGAATAAGTTTATTAAAATGTGGAGACCCAAAAAGCTTAATTATTTTTTACTGGGATTAATTTAGACCATATCCAAATGATATATCCGGGTTTCTAGCACGTAATGCTAATATTTTTATAATTATTCCAATAATATCGATCCAAGAAATTGGCGTGAATATGTTGTGGCTTCTAATATAACTATTGTGAGTGTACTGCTTCGATGGCTTGGAAAAAATCTGTTACTTTGGCATATAGTTTTTGCTAATCTAATTCTGTACGCTTTAAATCGCTGTTGTATGGCTTACTTTATTGTTGCATTTTTGAAGTTTGCATCAGTATGTTTAAAAAATGGATTCTAATAAGAGGTTTTGTGTTTTTTTGGAAATAGTGATAAGTACTATTCATGCGTCCTTTCGGTCCAATAAATTCAATCACAATAATTTATTTATTCCTGGTTTATTATCTTTTCGAAAGCACCAGTCAAAAGAAATTAAACAGTCGAAAGATTAATGTTCTCTAATTTTATGTCAATTCGTCGAAATAATAACAATGAGCCACATTTGGGAATAATTTAATCGACTATAGTATTTAATTTGGGAATTAGTATATGTTTTTCGTTCTCAGTTTTTAAATATATGAGACAAAATGCAACAAGGAAAATTTGTAAATTTATAAATACTTGCAATTGAGACATACACATTATGTCAATTATTTGGTATGCAGTCTAACAAATAGCTTAAAATATTTCCTTTCTCATTAACTTGAATAACGGCAATGGAACTTTTGTACATGCACAAAAATGATGAAAAGGCAATAAGTAAAAAAAATGCAAGTCGTCGGTGATGAACTCGTTTTTTATACATTTTTTCCTTAATGTAGTTTTAAGTTTAAATGTTGTACAAAATGGGTAACAGTGTTGCTACTATTGTTTAAAAATTGGTTGAAATAAACTGGCGACAAATTTGTCGTGCCTGGAATTCATTTATACTAAAATGGAGTGTTTGGTTAAGTTAAAGAACAGTTGCAAGTTTACTCGACTAGAATAGTTTAAATGTTTACGCAAGTGATAGTTTGGGTTTGTACTCCGAATGTATGAACAATTATGAGGGATTTTTTTCGTAATTTATTTCGTTTGAGTATAAACGACAAACTTATCCGATGCATGCAGCCATCGTAAAATTATCATCTTTAATATTGCCTAGATTTCACATTTTAGCTAGTGGACTGTTTTAGCAATTTATTTTGACAATCTGATAATGTGCCTAAAGTCATGACATTTGAATCATTCCATTGCCAGACATCAAAGTGAAATGGCATGGACATTGAAATTGACCTTGATTCAGGAGTCCTGCAATGCAATGTTCAGTACATATGTTCTGTTGTCCCATTGGAATGAATTTCCGGTTATGAACAAATATCCAAAAAATACACAAACGATTTGTCAAAAACATTTATACTATTTACCAGACCGTTAAAAATGTAGATTGTTTTTGATGGGTGAAAATAATAGTATGCATTGAAGTATTATTTAATCCATAAAGTTAAATTTACATTTGTAACCAATGGTTAAAAGCATTGCATGTTGCATGCAAATTGACAGCAACAAAAAACCATCGTCATCATCATCCAAATCAAACACGCCAGCCATCAAGAAAACGGTTTAGTACAGATCAGCTATATTAGCCCATTTTACATGCTACTAGTTTCAAAAAGTTCAGACAGGTTGCTGTAATATTACAAAAGAACGCAACGAGGAAGTACCTTTACACGTGTAAAGTATATCGATTTTTATCGCATAACCCTGAATCCATTCGCTAAAAATGAGCATTTTTTCTTTTTTCCCTTACCACTTTCCTTAGTAGTGTATTCGTAAGGACTGCAGGGAAAAGTGTGATAGAAATAAAGTGAACACCAAACGTTAAATCTTGTTATTAAAAATTTTAGTCTATATAACATCGATAAATTAAAATAAGATACTAAGATACGTAATCAAGTCCAATCCGTAATGCCCGGGAAAAAAAGAAACTGACACCATATCAAGGAAAGCGTCGAAGCTATGGAAAATTTGAGTGTCCTAAGTGTGATAGCGAATGGACTTCATGCTGGGCAAACATGGGTCAACAATGTAAATCCTGTTTTATAAATGTGTATCCGAGTAAACAGGTATACCAATTCATATTCCAAAAATAATCCTAATTACTGAAGAATAATTCGGAACTGTTGTACTTTATGTTTTAGTGGCCTTTGAAGAAGGTTAAAGGCAAGAAGCGGAAGAAACCTCATTTGGAACCACTTTGTGAGAAATGTCATGAAGTAAAGCAAAATTGTGTAAAGTGGAAAGAACCAAGAAAATCTGGATGATAAAATGTTGGTATTTACAAAAAAAATGTGTTTTAAATCTTTCTATGGTTACTTTACAACTAAAATATTGATAAAAAATTCAATGAACTGTTTATCAGTGTACCTTGATTATTTCTTTCAAGAAAGTTATTATTAGTAAAACAGCTTTGACTTTATACCTGTTTTTTCTTTAAATAAAATAGTTGGAACACAATTGGAACAGGTATCTTATTCTTGATTTTTGTTAATGCCGAATACGCACCAATGTTCTTATTTTAACCTTAATTGTAAAGTGATTTGTGCTTGGGAAAAAATGTATTTTAGAGTAATAACAAAGGACAGCTCAATGTAACCAAACTTAAACATCTAATCATATAAATATATTCAATATATCGCAATATATTCACTATACTTTAATTTGAAATATCTTCCCAGTTTTAATTAAATTGTGATTTGTAGCTTGATAAGGCAATCAAATGGGACTCGAAACAAACCTAGAAATATTACGGCTTGATTTTGTTACATTATACAAATTCTTACATTTTTCGTCCAACCTTATAAAATAAATATATTTTAAATCCGAATTTAGATTCAAAAAATTTGTGTCAGTAAATTAATCATAACAAATGTAAAAACATTTTAACTGGAAAAAATACATTAAATTTCATTCATTTTATTTTTAAATAACTTTAAATAAATAAATAAATAAATAACTTTCCACTTAACTATCTCGTGTAAATTTTCATTATTTTATTTTTATTATTTATTTATTACTTTTAATTTTATTAAAACCACTGTACACTTACTACCATCCTTAAACAAATAACCGTAACGAGCCAAAAAATCATCGCCGTTCTTAAATGTACCAATATAAAAAAATCAATCAATATTTGTAAGCATTAAATTATATAGTAAGTAAAAAGTATAGATATGTCAAGGTTTCACATACTTACGACAAATAGCATTTCCAATCATTTATTTATCAAGGCAAATAGATAGAAGTCAAAAGAAGCAAAGATTGACAATTAAAATTAGTCAAGCCAACGAGTTATCTTTGGAAGATCACAAAAATGCTACCATGGAGGTCGCTTTTGTTTCCTGTGTAGTATGTAATAATAAATAGATACTATATTAAAATCACACATTCTAAACTTTTATTAACAATAAAGAATTCGTGATCATATCACTCAGCACAGTTACATATGTCATCAAAGCTTCCTTGCTAAATGTAAACTGTAATCCACAGTGAAGAGGTAGCGGTGATTGTGCTATCCACATTCTTTTCATGTATCCATTCCAAGTTCTACGCTTGCCATCATGAAAATATTTTACATTACGTTTTATTAACTGTACACTTTTGAACCTTAAGTTTCCAAGCAAAGCTACTAGATACAGCGCAATACCTAATCCTCCAATAAAAGCTGCACCAAATGTTGCAACGATAAAAAATGGGACAAAACTGGCACAGTTAACAGCAATCCAGCAAAATATGCTAAGATTTAGTAAACTAAATAATACATAGCACCCCGAAAGCCAATTTTCAATTGGTAGTATTCTTTTAAAAATAATTAATAACCAAATGTAACCATGCAAACCTCTAGGATTAATTGGATTACATTGTGAAGCTGCTATAATTGCATCCAGATAGGCTTCTCCAGCCAGCATGAACGCAAAACATAAATTCAGTTCGGGTATTATATCTCTTTCGTACACAAATATATCCCCAATTGCGCTTAACAAAAAGGACAAGATCCATAAATACCATGATCCATGTTCGTTAAGTCCCAACTCATCAAATATTACGTACCAAATGTCAATTTTTGCAAGTCTGAGAGCGAAAGGCAGTGGAATTCCAAATATCCATATGCCAAGCTGTAGATATACTAGCAACCATCCGGAAAAGTCTTTACTAATACGGATACTTTTGTTAATTCGTGTATTAGCAGTGATCAATTTGTTCCAACTGCTAACACCTGAACCACTTTCCATAACTATGCTAAGACGAACCATATCAGAAAGTAAAAATCGCCAAATAAAAACCATAAGTACATCAACCGTTCGAAGGATATTAAAAATAGTGTACGATTGCTGATGGGCTTTTATGTATTGGTGTCTGTGAATTAGAGCATATATAGAAAGTATATGCTGACATAGGCCAAATGCATGGAATGCAAATATTTTCCAGGTAAGCTTAGGTTGGTGTAGATAGGGGAAGTCGTTCTGTTTGGAGAGGTGAAACTGAACACCTAATGTTGGTAAACGTCCCTGACTTTTTGAGTACATTTTTAAGGCAACTTTGTGTAAAGGGGTGAGCCAAGGATATGGAGTAATGGGGAAATGCTGCTTAAAGTGAATTTTAAATATGTCCATTTTAGAAATATTTTGTTAAATATTAAAGGGGCTAAATAGTTTAGTCTTCCCGAACAAATGTTTATAGGATTCAAGAGCGTATGCAACTTTGTTACCAGACAACATTGGGTGTGAGTTATACTTAAAAAAATACATTGGAATAAATTTATAAAAGTAGAACTTTTATAAGAACTCGTGGACAAACATGTTTTTTCCAAAAGTCAAACTAATTTAACTCAGCAAAAAAACAATTCTTCATTAAGATATAAACGATAAGCGTAGCAAAAAAAAGTCTATTATATATCTGGCATGCTATTAAATAAATAGTCAACCAAATTAAATATTAGATCAAATATGATGATATGTTTCATAATACCGATTATATAAAATCATTATAGAAATTATAGGAAAAATGTCTAAATATAAGCACATTTAAATTGAAAAGATTTAAAAAGAAATTAATCGTAGTTAATAGTCTTTTAGATATCGAAAATTTGAACAAAGACCGCCTGCAAGCAAATACTTTCGAGTATGCTCAACATCTTTTCATAGATCTATTTTACATGTCGATTAGCCGGCCGTATAGATAAAGAAATGAATTGCTTAATTCTATTACTAAGACGAAGTCAAGGATTGGATAAGTAAGAAACTGTGGCACGGAATGTACGAAGCAGTCAATATCAAACTCATAATTAAATACTTAAACGCTATTTAGTGAATTTTTTTTACGTTAAGTCCTCTTGACTACTAAAATGCTCACTTTACATTTCTCGCCAGATAAAAGAGTTCTGACTATACTAAATTTGGATATTTTTTACTTAGTATGGGCACGCATAATCAAAGAAAAACCAATTATGGCAAACCAAACACAATTATTTGTGTTCGTAAAACCATTCTAATTTTAGTACATTGCAACTTGTATACAAGTATACAAAGCAAATAAGTGATCACTTGTACACATTGTTGAATTGAATATTCTCTACGCGTGTATATACAGAGTCATCTTATACTTCGAAGAAAAAAGCAATATTGGCGAGTATCAAAGACTTTATTGTGTGGATTAAGGTGGCCATTGAGAAAATTTGCAAGATAGGACAAGAAGAGTGGGTGTGGGCTTATCCACTTACACCGGGGTGAGCCAAGGGCATGGAGTTATAAATTTAATGGCAAAATAAGTTCGTTTCATTTAAAAAAAGCTAAATGCCAAAGCTGCTCAATATATGAAGCATTTGAAGCAAATTTTTTCCTCAACACGATTTTATCTCAGATTACGGCTTCCTTGCAACGAAATACATAAGTCATTTTTCGAATGAGTCAAGAGTCAAGTTGAGTCATTTTAAAGTCCAATTTATTTCCCTTAAAATGTTTAACCCTAGTTTTACCGAATGATTTAGAAACGTTAACATATAACAGGAAAAATGGCAAAAACTATTTAACTAATGATATTTATTAGTGTGTTAATAGTTTTATGGCTTTCATATCCCGTAATCTAGAATGACGTCTTGTTTAACAAGGTTTGTTAGTAATGCTCATGAAATGATTAAATTTTGCGAGGAAAATTCACGTGGAAGAGACATAAAGGAATAAATAAAACACAGACGTTTACAGCTAATCATAGATAGCCTAAGGAAAAAACTGGGCATACCTGGATCAAAAAACCATCGGCACATTTAATTCACCTTACTTTATATGAGCTTAGAAACAGTTTAAACCGATAAACCCGGTTTTAGAAAAGAAACGAGGAAAAAATCATTTATTTAGGTGCATATCATTTACACATGCAAGATTATGACGCATTTGTGTTCACGGATTAGAGGCATTACTGATCTGACATCACTTTCCGTTCAATCCGGTCAGGGTATAAAAACGAAATGTTTTATTGTAGTTAACATCAGTGGATCTGCCAAAAATTTATTGCAGTAAACTTTTACAATTCTAATTAAAAAATAGTACTTCGCCTACTATGTCCGGGTTTGACAAAAATCTTACTCCGTACCGAGGAACTCGTCGCGGGTACGGAGTATTCAAGTGTCCAAAGTGTGGGAAAACCTGGGGTTCAGGAAATGCTTGGGCAAACATGGGTCAACAATGTGAAAAATGTCGTATAAATGTCTATCCGCACATACAGGTATGTAAAACCGACATGTTTAAGAACTCAACTAGATAAAAACTTATAACATGTTTTTCTTTTAAGGCTCCTTTGAAAGGCGAAGAAAAGGAAGGGGACAAGCCTCACATGCAGTCACATTGTGAGAAGTGCCAAGCATTTAGACGAAACTGTAAAACGGGCAAACCTTTCTAGAATTTCTTGTTCAAAATACTTTTATTTGATGCATCAAGAATTTCCCAAATGTTTATGTAAAAAATTGATTTGTAGTCTGTAGTCAGCATTTAATTAAGCAGTTTGAAAAGTAAAAACATATGTTAAATTTGTGGTTAATTTTTATTTGAAATTTATTTATTATGAAACTTAAATGCGACAGTTTAAAAAATTAAATACTTTTGGTTCGACAAAGCATGCTTATAGTAATGATGGTTCGACATCAGATTTATTTTTATTGTTATTTTGGACTCCCATAAAATGCATAGGCTGCTGATGGTTCTTAGAATGTTAAAATATTTGCGTTGCGTGTGGTGTAGTAACATGATATGTATCATTATGCTTTTTCAGCCAACATGAAACGAGTTGATCAGTTTATCCTAACTTTAATTCGTTGGTTATGGGTATTAAATTAACACCAAATTTGTTTCGTGTACATTAATGTAACTTGTTACTATATAAACTAATACGCTACTAAATATGTACTTCTTATAATAAAAGCATTTTACTATAGGTAAACAAATCCAGGGAAAGCTCAAGCGTCTAAAGTGTTATGTTAAATAAAAATCGAAAAACAGCTGAAAACACATGGGTCAACAATGTAAAACTTGTTTTGTAAATACAACTCGAATAAACAGATGCATTATATGTTTTAAACTGGGGTAGAAGTAAATTTAATTTTAATTTTAGTTCGAGTAGAAGGATAGAAATAAACCCTATTTGAAATTTTTCCAGTGGGGCATATTGAAAACGCAAGACTGATCTATTTATTTGCTCTTACTAAAATCAAACAGTTGAAAATAGAGTTATTATAACTATTCTAAATAATTTAATATTTTTTAATAAAAATCTCAATTATTGTTTTGGTTTCTTAATCATTAATCAATATATGTAGTTTTTACGTTTAAATTTACATGATTTTGTTCACATAAAATATTTAAATTAAATTAAAACCTAATTAGTAAACAACCGTATCCATTCCCGTGTTCAATAAAGCGCCATTATATACCGAGCTATTAAAAACCAAAAATATGCATATTTTAGGCTCAATAATATTAATAAATCTAGTTTAACCTTCATTAATAGCTAGCTAACTTACGTCAATGTTGTCATGTCCGGTTTTATAACCTTTACATATATGTTATCCAGCTCCAACGTTTTAGATTGAAGTAGGGCCCTAGAGTACCGTAAGCTTATCTTGGGCTTATCCTCAGGACTCCGTAAAATATGACCAGGAATTTCAACCCACAATTGTAAAATTTGTCCAGGAGAAATATTTTCACTAAATAAGAGACATAATGGTAGATTAAATAGATAGCCAGTTAACTTAATCATTAAGTTGGTAGATAATCACATCACAAATATTTTTGTATACCTTTTGGCTAAATTAAACGTTTCAGATGTTGAGCCATCTTCCCCAACAAATTTGAGTGTTAAAGATCCCTTCGTTTTCTGTGTACTCAAGCTTACAGGAATTTGAATCTGAGCCACTTGTTCTAAAGTAAATAAATTTAAACTGATTATGCATGTATCTGTCATCGAAATGATTGATACGATTGCTTTGATTGTATTTTCACATTCTGGAATTTTAACATACTGCAATAAGTATTGTTGTTCTTATCTCCACCGTCAGTAGTGTGCAGATAATATATGCCATTTGCAGACATCCCACGCTTTTTCGAGTTATAACCAAGTGACGTGCATTTTCCAGTTTCTGAGCAATCTTGATAACAACTGCCTCTATATTTACACAGAGATAAAAAATACATAAATATTTTAAGTGCTTTATTTAATTAAATATGCAATAAGTTCTGAATAATATTAAAATGTACTTACTTTTCAAAGTCTCCATAGTTATTGCAAGGGAATGATACAAATGGGCAGGAATCCGAGTTCGAGACGGATTCAGCATAAAAATGAGCTGCCCTTGAGTGACTGCAAGCTCTAGTAGAAATGGCACCATCAAAGTCCAAAAATAAAAGTTTAAGTAGAGAGGTGATGAGACTGCCTAAAGTATCCTGACATCCTGGCTGTTTCGAGCCTCCATTCTAAATGCATCCAAATACATTAAAAATTATTATAAATATTTATTTTACAAGATATGCATTTTCAATATGTGTTCTTATTACCGGGTATAAATCAACGTGCCCTATAGGTTCAGACATGCCTAACCCAAGATTAGTGAGTATATCTGAGTTTGAATGAATAACTTCAACGAATTTGGCATCAGTTTGGTCCAAACGAACCATTTCATCAGTTCCACTGAAATAAAGGCTCATGGGATCTATAGCTGTTATTCTAGCAATTCGTCCTAAGAGTTTTGCTCCGGCATACCCAGCAACCTAAAACATAAAAAAGACGTAATTAGTATTATCAGGTATTCATATCACTAGATGTATCCCGTGAACTTACATGACCACCCAGAGAATGTGAAATGACATGAATATCTTCAGCACTCAAGTAAGCCTTTTGTTCCAGATAAGCTATCATTCTAGCGATTTGCGCTCCAACGATTCGGCTGTTAGCCGCGGCTTGAAGATATGGTGGTCTAGCTCCATTAAGCCAATCTACGGCTATAATGTTGACGTCTTCCTATAAAAAACGTGATAGCTATTTATTATCAGTGTAGTTTGTATATATGTATGTATATTATTTATGTAGCATGTATTACGTTTTGGAGAAGTAGGTCTTTAGTTTTCCATAACCAATCAACTTTATGAGTGTCAGTGAATCCATGAATGAGAACATATGTTTTTCTTTCAGCATTAAAGTCAGAGAATCTAAGGATAGCATCTTTGTCGGGTAAAAGCTCGTAGCCAATTTGTTCAGTCTCGTGGGTTCCTCGGGTAAATAGAATAAATCGAGTTCCAACTTCCCAAGGCTGTTTTGGAAGGGCTCCTATCGGACGTTCCCAGGATGTCCAGGGTGACTTGGTATCAAAGCAGCCGTAGTGCTCAAAACAAATCTAGTGTAACATATTTTAAGGGTTAATATTTCCACTTAAAAGTAAACAAAACTAAAGTAAAATAATTTATATAAATCTTACTTCAGACGCAAGAATTTCGTTTTTGATAACTTTGGCGGACCCAAAGCCAACAAAAGCGACGACAAATAAAAATACTGCGAATTTCATTTTTGAATCGTAAATAATTCTGTTTTAAAAGTTCAAAATAGATTTTAAATGCGCAATAAGTTACGCACCTGACCAGTTGTAAAGGTTCTTGTAACCTTGATCACAACTATATGAACTGATCAGTATTGACAGTTTCACCTTTTATTTCTCTACGTGCAGAAGCAGTTTGTTAAAAAATTGCAATTCTTGTTTACATAACGATACATCAGGTATTACGACAATTTTTATCAGCATTTCAATTAAATAAACATATTATCACCCGACATTAACCTTTCTCTTCAACTATTTATTTAAAGCTCATTATTTAAATATACTTCTGACATAATGTTTTTCCCAATGTTTTTATCATCAGATATCAGATCAGATAATTGTGTACTCACTTAGTACTCCAGATCATGTCATACGATGTTTTCTCAAATTAAATTTTAGAGAGATGTTTATATCTACCCTTATTGAAGAACAAGTGGTTGATCTATGAACTAACGTATATTTACTGAGAAATTTGTTGTGCAAAATTATTCTGAAATGTCAAGTTTATTATCATTAGCGTGCTTCTGTGACATTTTAGCATTTAATTAACAAACTGCAGGTGACAAATGACATAAGTTATTTATTGTAAACACTTTTTAAACAATATTTATGGGATCACGTGCAAATTCTTTTTATTGACTTAAATCATGGAAAACGATTATGTTTGGAAAGGAAGTTCATTTTAAAAAGGTAATGTTCTCCGCAAATATTAAATGAGTCAGTGTGATTTCACAAAAACAAATTTTCTGACATTGATTAATGTGATGCTACTACTTAGAAAACTACCGATAAGACCAAAAATGAGCATTTCGGGTAAAAATTCATAATATTTAGTATGAAAATTACCGACAGTTTAAATTGTCTATAGAAAAATATGTATGCATGAATATTTAAAATATACTTAGCTTCAAAGTTTTTAACTTATACTTGCTTTGATAATAAATGGAAAAACAAACCTTTAAGCAAAAAAACTATTCTAATGATGACACCCAAGAGATACATTAACACAGGAACATCAGTTGATGTAGGTTCCTAAAAATTACTCACTTGAATTTTAATTTTGTTTAAAACTTTGTAAAAAGTCCACATGAAGCTTACTATTCAATTTATATACTTATTTTTTCGATGCATGTCTAATATTCTTGTTGCTATTACACTTTGATCGTTAGTCGTCGTCATAAATATTACTTGTAAATACATCAAGAACACACTCCAAAGAAAAGTCCTACTCTTCTTCTAAACCGTCTCATTAAAAATCGTAAAGCAACCATTTTTTACAAATCCTTTTTGACACAGCTGGGAACTGAAAAGCAGACAGAGGTGTAGTTTGTCAACGTCACTGGGACCAACCTCAAATGAAATAAAACACAATACCATCATGCAGCATCTTTCTTACACACACTTTCACCAAAACACATAAATACCATCCTTTTCATTTCCCAACGCTTATTTTTCTTAGAATTCATTTTTTTCCTTTTTCTTCTTTTTCTGTGGCACAAATCCAACTTTAATAGCACAATTTTTCATTTTTTTGTAATCATGGAAGCTATAATAGAAGCCTTTTGGGGGCGACCAAGACCAACCGCTGGTCCCATCACAAATAAATGAGATTTTGAGCCACAAGTCACGTTTGCTAGAAAAAAACGTTTACTGTGAAAGTCGTGACTTGACTTATACATATAACACTTGTATACCTTACCATTCGTACACAAATATATATACATTGCTAAGAAGGCCATTAAAGAAATATACACATACTTGCGTATAATGAATGAAAGTGGTTTGACTTTTTTTCTGTAACAAATTGTGGTAATAAAAAGCCCATCAAAAAATGCTTGAACTTCCTGGAAAAAAAGAAAGTTTGCCTAAAGAAATAACGAGCTATATTTCAAACTGAGGAACAATTCAGTTGAGTATTTTATATTAAAAAGGAGGAGAAAAATTATATTCCACTAACAGTTTAATTTTGTGTTTATCCGCTAGGTTGCACTGGTAACTTACAATTTGTATGCATGACTGTTCGGCTGAGTTTCTATTACTTTTATTAAATTGGCTTTCTCTTTTTTGCTACTTTTCTTTTTGGTGAAAATTGTTTTGTTGGAATGGGAACAACAAAGCGCTTCAAGCTACTTTTATTCCATGACCCACTTTTTTAAGCTCTTGTTCTTTTTCTCTATTTTCCCTGCAGCTACGTATTTAACGTATCTTCTTTATGTCCTCAAGCAGTTGTATTCCTTTCACGTTTTTTAAGATCACCTCTTTTCGATAGGCTTTGTGTAAAAATATGCAAAGGGAACACATCACACCTGAGAGTGGAAGAAAAAGGGAATTTCGTTTCAACTTTCTCTGTGTTTCACACTTTCCTTTTATTCCAAGTCACAAAAGAAGATTTCTTTTTGTCAACGAATGGCTTTGTATTCTTATTTGGGGAAAAGGTATTCATGTTAGGAGTCATCTCCTTGTTTGTTTCTCTTTCAACTTCTTTTCTTCTTTTTTTAGACTTTTCATTCAATTGAAACAACAAAAGATGATACGTTCTACATCTGTTGGAATTTTACAAACTTGAGAATCTTTCTCTAGTGTATGTAAGGTAAGAGTTTCTTGAAAATTTCTGAGAACGTTAGTTTTAAAATTAAGGTTCATCCAAAAAAACGTATGGGAATATTTGGAGAAAGTCCTTCCAATAAAGTTTTCTCCAAAAACGTATGCTAAAATATTTTGGTATACATATTTGTTTCATTGCAAAAAATTATTTTCAGATGGAATTCAAAATGTTAAAATTAGGGCAGTTATTTTAATAAGATACCTTAATGTTAACCATTGAAACTATATGTACCCTAAAAAAATTTTTGGTACACATATATTCATACTTTCATTATTCTGATAAATATACATGTTTTCATTTCAATAACCAGAGCATTGTAATGCTATAAAGAAGTATCAATGCATCTTCAGGGGGTCATTTGAGGTCATGTGTTGGGTCATTTGGGTTCATTTGTGGGGTCATTTGTGATCATGTGTTGGGTCATTTGGGGTCATATGTTGGGTCATTAGGGGTCATGTGTGAGGCCATTTGGGGTCAAGCGTGAGGTCATTTAGGGTCACGTATAATATAAATTGGGATCATGTATGAAGTCATTTGCGGTCGACCCTTGACCTTGAAGTTTGACCTAGGGGGCTGAAAATCAACAGCGTTCTTCCCCTTAACCTAACTGACCTCCATGCCAAATTTGAGGTCAATAGGTCAAAGCGTTCTCGAGTTATCGCGCGGACGGCCGGACGGCTGGACGGACGGACACACACAGTGAATTCAGTAAGTATCAATATACATTGATACTTAATTAAGCCATCTTAAAAAAATTACGACAACGATATTGTTTCATGCAAAGATCTGATCAAATCAATCTTGAATTAAATGAACTAAACTATTTATTTTTTATATTTCTTAATAGTGCGCTAAATATACATTCATTTGGAGTGATAGTGGACTCAGAAATCACTACCACAATTTTGTTATTTACCAACTTTAACTTAAAAATATTTATAATAATATTGGATGCCAAGGTAACATCTTATTCAAGTATTACATAGCAACTGGAACATATCAGAGCATTTGTCCTTAAAATAATGCTCCGGTATCTACATTCCATTATTTTACTATCTTCCCAATGAGTTAATTAAAACAAAAAGCGGAAAAGCCTTGTCGGCCAGTATGTGCATTGTTCCTGTAACGCCACATGACTTACATTTTTATACTTGAACGCATACCAACGTTCAAGAATTGTGAAAATAAAGGAAAATATTTTTTAGAGGATCCAGAACGACTGCAAGACGTCTCATTTAAATAATGTGACTTGCACCCTTGAGACCTTTCAGAACTATCCTTACTATATTTGAACAACTCAACTCTGCAATCCACTTAGATCCCCGACTAGAAAAGGGTAATTTCCTATAGAATTTATGACTAGTGTCCCTCTCTACGTGTCTGATGATAATGACAAACGTGGGGTGAAGTTTAACTAGATAAGAAGCCTGGCATACTCATTGTCCTGCTTTAGAGCATTTGAGATTTCCTCACATTTTATGCTTAGCTTTACAAATGACACTCATTTGGAGAAAGTACGAAAGTACATTGTCATTTTAGAGAACCACAAAATTTTTAAGAATGAAAATTTTAAACCCAGTTTTTCTTTAAAATATTTTTTTTCAACACGAACTTTAGATGTATATTTCACCAGTTATATGTTGTATATATACCAGGTTTATAAATATTGCTAAAAAATGCCAAATTTTAATCTTAAAACATTTTTGGTGATTGTATTACAAAAACTCATTATATAAAAATTCGATGGCATAAACAGATGAAAAAGCTGGAACACGACCTGCATGAATGTTTGAATGCAGTTTGTCATTGTCTCTTGGACCCACCCAGCATGGCATCTGACAACCGTCACAAAAAAATCCGGGAAAGCATTCTGTTTTCCTTTTTTTCCACTTTATAATTTTCCACAGGTTTGTAGCATACTCTTCATAATGGCGTGGTTTTTCATTTTTGGTAGTCGTTAAAACGATAACAGTGCAATTTGGGGTTGAACACTTGTCCCATCATGAATCAAGTTTGTTGGTCTTAAACTTATGATAAAAAACCGTTTTGAGAATATCTTGGCTTTATCAAAAAATACACAAATGACATTATTAAATATATATATAGATATATTGGTCAACATGAAATACTCCTTTACTCTGAAATTGTGAAGTTGGCTTTGATGTTCCAATATCATTATAACAAGCGGCAACTTTAGAAAATTTTAACAAATGGTCTAGCATTGGAAAAATTGAGGTCCACTTTCACCAACTTTTCTATCTTAGGAAAGTGAAGCCAACCTGGGGATATTCATTATATCTACAAATTGGACATTGAAAATACTAGACAAAGCACTTTGAAACTATTTGAAGAATAAAATGATGTTACAAGTTCTGCTCTGCTCCGTAGCATTATATTACATATATATTTGAACAAAACCAAAACTTACTGACTCCACAGTTGTTACTCAGGAAATAACGACTTGCTCATATTCTATTGAATGTATAATCATTAGGAAATGGATAGTCAGAACACTCGTCTGGATTTGAGCCACCTTAAGCAGTATTTTAATGATGCCACTCCAATAATAAAATCAACTTGAATGTATCTTTCCCAGAAATTCACTTGTACTCACTCAGCAAAGAATCCCAGATTTTGTAATATGAGTAAAAACAGTAAAAAAGCACGTTCGATTCAAGTAGTTTTTTTTGGAGAAAGACAAACTTGTTATTAGCGTAAAGAGCGCAACTTTTTAACATGTAAATTCGGATGTGTGTACAAATTTCTGATTCGTATTAACTTGAAATTGACTGTTTCCTTATTACAAAACGAATTCACTGTTTTCAACTATTATAGAGTCATGATTTCTTACCTCATCTTACCTCAACAGAACTTCATTTTTGAAGCCTCAATAAACTTTTATTCTTTAAATTAAACGAAACATTTGTTTTAAAAGTTTACTTTGCTAAAAATTGCCAACGCTTTGCATAAACATTACTTTTACCAGACCACAAATTTCTTGCACAAATCTCTGGCGTTGATACCTTTTTTCCCTAATGTTATTCCACGTGAAGCTTCTAGTAAAGGTAGTCACGTATCCTTAATATTCCAGCTCATCAGTTCCATTTCGTTTGCATGCAAAACAAATTGTTATTACCGACGTTTAACCTTAACTTCGGCTCACAGTGCAAATGCGCATTCATTAAGCTCTTCTTTAGTTTTACGCATTTTTATATGTAACCTTTTTTGATTGTAATAGTAAATTGTTATGTTGCTTTCATCATTAGCCTAGCTTTGGCTAAAATATAAGCGAAAATCAGAACTGAATAACAAGTTTTGTTATAAAACCTCACATTCAAACAAGCTAAAACTTAATGAGCCCGAAAATGTCTGCCATAATGAATTCTCTTTTCATCTACTCAATATATATCTTACGAAAATTTGTATATATTTGGTGATATTCAGGTTTCTAAGCGTTAAGGTACTCATATTCCTATGTAATATTTGTAACACTAGTAATTATTTTTAGTTTAGCAAAACTCTACATTGAACCTAAACACTCGATGAATTTGACATGACAGACATGATATTCCAGTGAAAGTTATTTTACTGCTTTATAGCTTCAGGCAAAAGTACACATATGCTAACGCACTGGCGAAGAACTAATATCCATTTAATTTATTTCATTCAATTTATTCAAAGAACATTGCCATAACATGTTCCATATTTTACGCAGCTTTAAGCTCATCATTTTGCATTTTCGATACGGTAACTTAATTATGATATCAGCCTAACTGCCTACAAAACTTCACACACGGTACCGTACTACCACCATAACTTAAGATGAATATACGAGAATAGCATTTTCCCGAGAAACACGACTAGATTGTCTTTTTCGGTTGGCTTGTTACGACAACACAACGTCTCATTTAAATAATAGCACTTGTGCCCTCGAGACCTTTTTCCTCTGAAAACTAGCTTTACATTGTCTGTGTGACTGTGAGCCTCTCTGAATGAATGAATGAACTTGTATATTCTGCAAGTGTCCCGTATGCCGCCGTCGCGTTTGGAGAAAATGGCAATTTCCTTTTGAATTTTTGACTTGTGTGTGTGCTTTTCTCAGTTGGACTTGTGATGATGACAAACGTGTGTTGAAATTCAAAAAGATAACAAACTTTTGCATCGTCATCATCATTTTTCCCATTTCCTTTTATATATTTGAGCCCGCAGCTCTATTTTTTGGTTGGGATATTTTATGCATGGCTGTTTAGAGAAATGACTAACATTTGAAGAAAATAGAGCAAAGCGAATATATTTTGGTAAATGGAAAGGAGACATCATTAGAAAAGTAAAGGGTTCTAAAAAATACTAACTTACCAGGTCAGTGAACACTGTTTAAGTAAAACGAGTGGTGGTGTAGTATTTCGAGAGTGAGTTCTTATAATAAAACCAAAAGTGGCCGGAGGGAGTCATCCGTTACAATTAGAAAAAGAGCTCTGTTGACAATTCTATTTTACTTGGGTGGAGAGGAAAAAAACCTTAAAAATTAGGTAGATTAGTAGGGCTACAGGAGAGGAAAAGCTAATGGACCAATAAACTTTCAGCTGATTTTAGTCGTAACAAAAAGTTGTGAACTTGGTGTTTTTTATGTTTGTCCTGGAGACCTAACAATGGTTCGTTGTCTGATCATGATCATCACTTTGCTGGTGGCTTGGCTTACTAGAGGAAAAAAATATAGTATGGGAAGGAGAAAAGCTTAAGGATGAACAGATGCAGTGGGGATGCTCTAGTAAATGCAGTATAGCAAGTTGACTTCCTTTCCAGACAGCTAGTCTCTGTTTTCCTCTTGGTGATTGCGGACTGCCTTCTTTCACTGTCGCATTTCTCAAATCAGTGGAATAGCAAGGAAAAAGTGAAAGTGAGGCTTTAGAGTGCATTTTTCAAATATTTATTTGAATTAATACACGACCTAATTTTCTGCAAAATTAAATGGAGATAAATTAACATTGCTCTATTTTTAAAAGCATGTCGACTTAGAGTTTATGTTTTTCAGATAATAAAAAGTGGAACTAATCATGTAAACTGAGTGTGGTTTCTGGGTTAAAATAAAGTAAAATTTTATCTTAAGCCCTTTCGGAACCTATACATTTACATCACATCATAAACAAAGCATAGCTCAGTTTCTTGCCATAGGGTACC
>JAQFZH010001549.1:0-20600 GCA_034695485.1 Entomobrya nivalis
TACCAACCAAACAACATTATTTCGTACTTTTGCACATTGTATCGACATGGGATTTACAAAGCGGGATGGATGCCTCCATTGCGTTTTTCTCCGGATTAGCATTAGGGCCTGTCGCAAGTCATTCCTGTGGATAATGTCACAAGAACTGATATTCTTATTGGAACTGACTGATCTCGTTTTTTTTTCTCAGTGTGTATGTTCAAGAAGGCAAAAGGAGCATACAACACACAACACTCAGAATCTTTCTATGTTCTTGTTGTTATGTATGCTTGTGTAGAGGTGGTTCTCTGGTTCTTGTGCTGTATAATTCCATCTTGTACTGAACTGATAGGAAATGTAAATGCACTATGTATTCGTCTTTTATGTACAATATCTCGCCATTCGTGTGTGATCCATTACATACGACAATCTTTTCCTTTCATTTTTTTTTTCTCTCTCTCCTCCAGCCAGTCAGACACAAACAGAGACAGAGAGAAGAAATTTCCAGCAAAAGTAGCAGTGGTAGTAGTTGTTGTAGTACTAATACAGGTTTCAAATGTGTCGAAAAGTATTCAAAAGCATTGGGAAGGAAGAACATGTGGTAGTAAATCGGTTTTTACTGCATCCCATCAAGTTTTACGGTTCTCGACCAAAAAAGGAGGCCGCGTCTCATGTATACATATTATACCTCTCCTATTCTCTTCCTTTTTTCCTTCTCATCTTCTCTCTCACTCTCTCTGGTCTCGCGCGCGCTTCTATCTATTTTCCTATTCCTTTGAACCTACTCACTCACTCTGGATTCTATTTTGTTTACGAAAGAGGGACACAGACTCACTGGGACATATACAGAGAATATCATTTTGTAAAAAAAATATGTACAAAGGAGAAAAACATTGAACACAAGTACATCGGAACGCAGAAAACACATTGAAATGAAAACATGTATTTTTATCATCTGTCTCTTTCCTGGCTGGAGGATACAAAGGCATGTAATGTAGGTTTCCTACGGAGCAGAGCGTTGCAAACACAACAAATAAAAGACCCGTCCTATCTCTCTCCTCCTGTTCTAAAAATACTAAAAAGTTCTAAATAAGGCGAGAGGGCCTTTCCCAACAACAGCAACACGCCAACAATGAAAATTGTAAGGCAAGCGAGAAAAGTTTCATAGAAAATCTCCGACTGATTGTGATTGTAAGAATGGGATGGGAAATATCAATGGAATGAGGAGTTTTATAGGTACCGAGAAAAAATTTATACCTTGTGTTGATGTCACTACATATTTTCTACGTGTTACGCAATGTTTCGTTTTCACGCTTTACATGCTAAGAAGCAACAACATCTTTTTTAGATTAAACGTTTTTTGAAACTCTGCGAAGGCAAATGTGAAAAGGTACACAGATATGATAAATAAATTCGTTTTATTTTTCTTATATTGTATTTGTATATGTTACTTTACTTATATTCGGTGTGTGTGCGTGTTCAATTCTTTTGAAATATTTTTGCGATTGTTTACATCAAAATGATACAACGTGTGGTACTAAACGAGTTTATGTAACTTGTCGTCATTACCATATGGAAGCATTCAGTTGTGAAATAAAAAGGATGTACGTACGGATACATGAACACAAATATTATCTTGGTTTATGTATGTACATGTACAACAATGAAAATGATTTGAAGAGATGAGAATACGTGTAAAGTGAACATGAGCTGCTGCTGCAGGAAAATTCACAGCAATGCAATGTTGAATGGGAAGAGGAGATGGAAATAGTTGAGGACTTTTTATTTCCTTTCCAGCAATTTCCTTTTTTACTGCATCATCGATTGCATTATACCATTGTGGGCCGTATCTCAGTTATTATGGGTAGGTGTGTACAAGAATATGTGGTTCAAGTACTCTGACTACTGCTCTCTTCTTTTTAATATGTTTTGCCATTCTGCTGCCATACAAACATGCATGCATATATACAGAAGTCTCCTCATTTCACCGGTCAGAGTTCTGTCTGTTGTGCCTTCATAGTTATTATTACTGCAGGAATTCATCTGGAGTGTGAGGTGGTAACGAAAATGGATTTTTGGTAATAATGTACAATGCCCACTTTTGTCCAAATACTGACTTCTTTGTTCAAACACAGCGGTTCTTGGAGGTAGAACGAGCGTGGCCAATCGAAATATATATTTTATAAAGTATTGAGCATTTGGCACTTTCTATAACACAAATATACGACATATATGAGATGATGATGAGCATTTGGAGTGAGTAACGTAAGGGGGGACAACTCACCATGTCCCTACTGTTCCATTGAGAAGTTTTCAACACTCGAACAGGTTGACGATCACAATTCACATTACTTTTGTTGTACTGCTATTTCAAAATCGACGTTTGTGGTGAAGTGATGATGAAATACACGAAGTTTTTTTTCGTTATTTTATTTTACAAAGGCAGAAAAGTGCATAGGGGGAAGAGCAAGGAAAGGAAAAGTACTTGTCATTGAACATAACGTACCATATGATGGAAAATTTATACGCGTTACAATAACGTATAAGATTTTTTTCCTTTGTATAAAAACATCACCAAGTTTTTCTTCAGGATTTTTTTTATTATCGTATCACCGCTTGGTTTTGAGGTTGGTGTGTAGACAAATAACATCTCCATTTATACATCTAAAATCCGATATGCATACAACAATATTTATTTTTCTGATGATCTATATATACATCATACGGCGGCGTCTGCAATGCCAACTTATTCTAAAGATGATAAGCGGCTATATTACATAAAACCCTTTTCCTTTTTCCCTCCTCCACCTACACATACACCACAATAATCATATCACCACATTTAAGTCTTTTTACCCCTTCTTTCCCTCCAAGAACCATTATTCAAGAAGTTGGAAAAGCTTTTCTTCTTCAGTTCCATGTATCAGTATGCTCAACTTGAGATTTTGGTTGGTTTTTGGAGATTTATGTGGATTTGGTATGATAAGACCACAATTTTTTTTGATGTCTTGAATATTCTCTTATGGTTAGTAGAAAAAAAGATATCGTATTCCCACATTTCACTGTATATGGAATGATGGAATTTATATGAGAATTTTAGGGGGAAAAGTTAGTACATTTTCAACTCTTGATTTTCTTCGGGAATAAAGACAGACGAATTCCTTGTTTGATACTCTTACAATCTTACTGATTTTTTCTCATTTTTTTGTTGATTTTTGTTCTTCCCATTTCGTTTTTTATATAAAACTATCAAGAAACGTACAGGTAGTAATAACACATAAAGATACATACAGTTCAACAGTATTTCCTTTCTATATGAAGTACTCTTGACTTTTTTCGCTCTTCAAACTCCTCCACTACCAACCACACAGGCAGAAAAGAGGATAATATTCCAACAAAACGAAAGCTATGAATTCCAGAAATCAATTTTTATGTTTTTACGACACAAAAGCATTTTATGGCTTTTTTACTCTGTTTGTTATTATTTTCTTTTTTTCTTCTCCGATTTCGTTATTTTTTGTTTCCTTTGTAAACTCATCATTTCGTCCTTCTAAAAAAGCAGAAATCCGTTTCAAGTTTGACGTTTTATTTGTTTTAGGATGTTGAAAAAGAAAAATATTATGAATTCGACAATAATATGTGCATTACCTACACAAAAGAACATTTTATTCATGGCTCGGATCGGAGAGACGATTGTGATGGTATTCATGTTTATCATATACCCATGTTTGGAATATGCTTATTGTACGGTCACAAAAATACTCATCATATCTCTATACACACGTATCTCTTCTCAGCAATTGAAGAAAAGAAAATAATGTTATTTTCTGATGGATTTACAACATTAATTCCTACCCCTGAACAATACTTGTTCAGAGTACCCAGGTCCCAGTGAGTTGCATTTCCTTTTGCATTATTACTCCAACCCTTTTTTACATTCAAACGACCTTTTGTTCTCTTCCATTTTTGCATACCATTTTAACTGCATGTAATGCAATATTATTATATGCAATGTACACGAACATTACCAGCTCCCATCATAATAGATCATATCAGTCACTTCATCATAATAATAATAATATGATTTTTTATGTTCCCTCAAAATTGTTATTACCTATGCACCTGTTATGCAACTTTACTTTTACAACGCAGACAGGTATAAAAATTAGTTTTTATATGTTTAATGGCCAGTTATTGCACTTGCATGCTTACAAACATAGCATCATAGGAGAAACAATGGTTGACTGTAATTTTGATGTAAGGTGGAGTGTAAAAGGAGAAGAAAGTAGTTTTTATTAACCGTATAATAATAATATCGTTATGCACAGGCACATTATGTTCCTAAATGGAATGTAATGTGAGGCTCCTGTTCTGTTCTTCAAGAACTTATTACTTGCCTACTCATATCACACACATAACCTGTATCAAATTCCATCTTATTCTTTTTACTCACTCACTCGTACTCATATATGTATAATATATTAGAGAACATAAATTCATCACGACTCTACTCGCTTTTTATTCTTGGGTTTTTTCCACATGTTCATATCGCCCCATATGATATATATGTATGTGTGGATGCATCTGTATTGTATGGTGAAGTTGTAATGGATTTGTCGATGATCATCATGTTCCTTATCTTTTTTGACATGACAGAAAGTCTACGAGAGTAAGTATAAATATTTTTTGTCTGTAAGTTTTTTGTTGTGTCTGTATATAATAATGTGTGGGGGATCATAATGGAAAATGATTCATGCATTGCATTACTTACTTTATTCTGGATCTGATGGTGATGGTGGTGGAATGATGATGTGGGTATTTCATTTCCGTGAACTGCATTTTATGAGCTAAAGCTCACGCAACAATAAACTTCGACTGGAAAATAATATTTATAATCTATCCATCGGGTAGAGTGCATTGTTGTATTGAATGTAAAAACAAAAAAATAAATGTACAACAATATTTATAAGATTATATGATATGATGATGATGGACCGTGTACAATTCATCTCTTTGCTCTCTCTGTTCATCTTTCACTTTTCCATTTCTCTGCTGCTGCTGCCTTTTTTATCTCCATCACTTGTAATGATATTACAACGACATGATGTGCATTCTGATCTGCTAATCGTGATGCATTCAGTTGAAAATAGAGAGATGTGCATGAACATGCCTTTTCTCTCATAAATTCAATTGCTCCCTTGACCTGGCATACAACAAAACACTTATTGTTATTCCTCATCTGTGTGTTGTGTGTTTAACTGCCCCTGCTACTATTGTACATCAGCGTATTGAACAATTGCATGCGCGTGAGATGAAGAAAGCTTATTCTAGTCTAACAATACAATTTGACTTTAATGATAAAAAATATAAAAATGCCATCAACCATCACATCACACGTTTGTTGTTGTACGTACGTTACATTTACAAAGGCAATAAAGTTAAGTTGGAGAAACCGTGCAATGTCATTGGCATGTTGACTACTAGAGTGACTTTTGCTATAAAACATCGACGGTGATGGTGGGGGCGAAAAAGTTGCGTTACACACGGCAAGACACGGCACATGGAGACCAAAACATATAAATTAGGATTGTACCATCATTATGATTATTATGTATGATGGATATAAATATAAAAGCGCAATAAAACATGAATTATGACACTATTAGCATTAGCATTCGTACATTTACCACTACCACCGCCGCCGCCACTGCACGAGTTTTGCCACGTTAAAAGTAATGGATGATTGTATTAAGGAGGAATTCTTTCGGGTGCATGACATGACGTGCTTAAACTTCCAGTTGTTATTGCTTTTATTCCAGAGTTCCAACAAAATAATGTTCCTCTTTTATGGAAATACCCCATGGGTCAGAGACACATACACAGGTACACACGAGGACTGAATTGGAAGAGAGGGATTTATAGCAATACAGCAATGGTGGTGACTTTTAACAGAAAAATGCGTGTGGAATATTATTATTGCGTTTTGAGGTGCACATTAAATTATGTAAAAGTTGACAATTTTAACACGGTAAATTACATGATATATTCGAAGAATAACATTGATAAAACTTAATAAGATTTATCGTGTTTAATAACGAGCTGTTGCATTTCAATTGTGAAATCTGAATGATAATTATTAGAAAACGTAAATTATTGCTTCATCTGTCTACTCACGCAATAAATTTGAAAGCAATTTGGAAATCTTTTTTTTTCATGTGGGAACCTTATGGAAATTCTAAAGTTTCTAAAAGAGAATATGTAACCACTATATTTAAAATAGCTCGGTGGTTGGATCGGTATAACATTAGTCAGTGAATTTGATTTTTTTTAAATCAGTAGTTCTACTTAGATCACTTATTATTTTGTGTTTTGCGGTAAAGTAGGAACAACATTTTCCTATCTTTTATGTAAAAATTTATGTTTATACACAATACACATTAGCTTTTTGTCTTACTTGTATATATGCTTCCCAATCTCAATGCAATGTAAAGTTGCTTACAAAGTAGAGAGAAAGATAAAAGTGTAACTGTCATTAGTACTCTGCATCGGCGGCATGAAACGTCAGCTTGCACCAAACCAAAAACTTTATTGTCAATTGTGAATCTTGTGCCGTTACACTGATCTGTTTTCTTTTCGTCTCTCCGAAACGAAGTAAGGAAAAGAAAGTAACATCATGTCGTTGATCTTATTTTCTACTGCTTCCATTTCTACTTTTGTCGTCGTTCCTCTGATTGTGAATGAATGAAGGAGAAGAAGATATTCTTCTTTCTGGCTATATGACTTCATAGCTTTTCCGTGAAAAGTGCATATGTATATATGTATTTGTGATCGTATGATTGTATTCAGCAGAAAGACAGAAAAAGAAATAAGGAAAGTCTGAAAGAGAAATCGAGAACAAGTTGCCATTATCATTATCCGCACGTGGTATTTTAATTTGTTCTTATATTCTTTTGTCTTTTTCGTGGGGAGAGAGAGAGAGACAAGAAAAAGTGGGGATATGGTTTCTTTTCTTTTGTACCGCTTTGCAGTATCACTGTATCACTTTTCAACAAAGTCAGGGGTTTTCTTCTTCCCATCCTACTACCACATCACCACCTACCCCCAACCAAAAGCAAAATGAGAGTATGGTTAAGTGAAAAAGGCAATGAAGAAGATTACTGAGTATGTGTGTGGTTTTCAAAGTAATTTTCCCAGTCTGAACTTATGGTTTACACGTAGTACGTTTACAACACAACAGCAGTTGAAAACAATAAAAGACGAGCTAACTTTCACTTTTCTTTTTTGTCATGTATACTTTACTTACGACGACCAACCAGTAGTTAGCACTCTCCGCCTGTCCTCACTTTTACAATAGAAACACAAATGCATTCACACACATTAAATGTGTTATTAGTGCCTTTCTTTCCTGCTGTGGTCCCTAAAATGGACTATGTTGTATATTTTGTACATTGCTCTTGTCTTCTAACTTTGCTTTTGTTTATAAAGAAAGTTTGCTGAGAAGAGGAAACAGAAACAAGTATTTCCATTAGGGATGAGCCCGAGCCCACCAAAAATAAGCGTACACACAGAAGCAAAATATTAAGCAATTAAATATATTGGTGTTGTTCATTTAAAATATGGTACACATGTTATAATAATACAAAAGCCTGTGAAACAATTTCGGAAAACAGAGAGGAAGTAGGACCAAAATGCTCAAAAGGTTTCTTAACTTATGCGTACTAATATCGATTTGAATTTGAGGTTTACCCACCTATTTAGAAAGTGTAGCAGGTTTTAGTTTTGTAGCATGAATGCTGAAAATTATTATTTTGGTGGATGGTCGGTTGTATGAATTTAATTAGGAATTTTAATGGGCACCTCCTGATGAGCGAATGGTCTAAAAATATCCGGTTTTACCTAACTAGTTTGGCCTAGTGACTGAAATTATTTTCTAAATAAAATCATTTGCGTAAATGCTATTGCCGCATAATATTACACGAAGAGTTGCCACAAGCAAACGTGTACAACGTGTCAAATTTACATCCATCGCACAGTTACACTTTGCAGCTTTATTCACCTTATTTGGTTATTTATGACCACTTGGTATTGTTATTGTACGTTTTGGTGTAGTGTGGAACACAATAACACATTAAATATATTTTTGGTTAGTGAAACCAAAATAGTAATGTTAGCTACTAAAAAAAGCTACCTACTCTTCTGTTAATGCTAATGCCCCTTTTATCATTCCTTCCTCTTTACACAGTGATATGAGATATAAAAAAAAGTAATTAAAATAACAGCATGCATTTTTCCTCATAGTCTGGAATCTTGCTGTAAAAACTTGTTGGCTAAGTACGTAATTATGCAATGCTGACGTTTGTTTGTGTATACGATATGCTCTTGAGCTCTGACACACAACACAACACTCAGTAGATTGAATCGCTGGACTCTAGTGTGCTGCACTTGACGTTGCTTCTAGGTGTAGGAGCAGCTATGCATTAGTAGCATATTTAAATGATTACTTCATTTGGATACAAGAGTCTACACGAAATACACACACATTGAGTACTTTTTACTTTGCCATTCAAAGAAGAATTAGTAAAGGTTCGTTAAAAAGAAAAACAAGTGGGTTTCCTTCACTCATACGCACAAGTTTACTTTTCACGGGTTCTTCAATTCTCAATCAAAACCTGTACCATTAAGTAGTCATTTTGGTCTATCTCTCTTTTGAATATCATTTGTAATGCATTCCATCCAATTTTACCTATCCATCCCGGCACAGACCAAAAGGAAAATGTAAATATGGAACGGTACTCATTGTGGTATCATATAATTTCAAAAGGATCCCAAGTAGCTCTCTTGAAGAAGGAGAAGAGGAAAAGGGTTAAATTTGTATTTGGGAACGTAATGGTAGAATCATCAGCATACATAAATAAGTATGTGTGTAAGTTGTAAGCAATGTAAACATTTTTGTTAAAAGGGTCGTGGTCTCCATCACCAGCCAACAAGCAACTTTCTCTTTGCTGCGGTTAATAGATAGAGGATTTGCCAAAAAAGGAATTTTCAACCGTTGATTTATATTGTAGCCTGTCGTATAATTTCCAACTGTGCTTGATACTCTGATAGCTTGGTCTTTGGTCTTGAACACATTGCTATATGCTGGTGGAAGCTTGGTCAAAGTAAAAACTACATACACTTTTATGATGGTTTTCATATCGAGTTATTCAAGCATTTCGGGGTGGTGGAGGGAGGAGAAGAGTGAAGGCACTTGCTCCACTGACTTTTTTATTTTTTTTAAAGAGCCTTTTCATTTATTTTTCTACGTAGTTCTAATTTATGTATAGGAAGCCATACAAAATGAATATAGTAAAAATGGGTCTGTTATGCTGGTAGTTTACAATGACGTGGTGTGGTAAAGAGTAGGGCGATGATTTTTGGTTGTTTGTGCAACTTTTCTATTTCATTTACAAAAGTGGTAAATATATAAAAGAATAGTAGAGAAGTAACGTAAAACACAGAATGTTAACCTTATTTACGCATTTTAAAAAACTGCGACAGTACTCTTTATGGAAATGCTGGCTTCCATTTTTATAACCTGACTTGTATATTGTGTAAAAGTGCACTTTGTGGTGTGATGGCCGCTGCGGCTAGGATGTTTATTTCATCCGAAGACCCATTCCAACTTTTTATGGCTGCATCTTATACTCTAAACAGTAACAGCAACCATTTTATCAATTTATGCTGGTTAGAAATTAGACATTTTTGTTGAAACTGAAAAAACATGCGGCTATTTTGTACACTATACCAAACTATTATTACTTTACTCCGGAAAATAATTTTAGAAGAGGCAAATTTTAAACTTTCAAATTCCAAAAGCAACTTTTGTGGTATTGAGATAAAAATGAACTGGAATTCAAAGTACATACGCCTGGAGAAACAGTGAAGAGTTTATTTAATTCATTTGATATTTGAAATGATATTTTCTACCACTAAAGCATCACCGCAACTTCAAACAAAACAAAATGCAATTATCTGCGTGTGTGCCGTGTGTAAGCATATCACTTTCTCAATTTTCCTTATCAGCTTATTTCCATTCATGGGCACATTACACAGGGAAGTGCACAATATGCAATGATGCAATATGCAAAGCCATTAATACAATTCTATTCACTAAAATGTTGATGTTACGTAATAGTGGCCACGTGTGTATTCGTGAGATGGTACAAATGTAGCGAAAGGCATAGTAAATGTAAAATATGCATGCATGCAATGCAACGAGGACCATTATTAGGATTAAAATTTATCATTATAGGCTTGGTCTGACTGGCCTCAGGGGTGTTTTTTGTCAGACAACTCAACTCACGATCAGAGTATAAGGGAAACCCTCTGTTTTTATAATTGAAAACGGAACGGGCTTCACATCATGTCGTGTTATTCTACGTCGATTCCAAATGAATATATCAAGTAGACATGCAAATTGAAATTAAATGAATTGATATTGTAATGTGTTCAATGTGATGGTATGCTTGATAGGGAAAGCACGACTGCGATGTGGATGACGATGATGGTGGTGTAATCGGGAAAAGGGTTGTTGTCAAACCAGCATAATCCCCATTTGCATATCTTCGAATAATTTTAGATAAAACTTATTTTTATTCATTCTTCGTTGCATTCTTCATCAGTGTATTCTGCTGACATTGCTAGTTTTCAAACTAATACTAGTACCTGTCGTAATACGGGAAAGGAAGTAAAAGAATGTATGTATGTACCTAGTACCTATATGCTTTAGTAGTTCTTTCCTTCATATAATAGTAAATTTCCTTTGATTTATTTTTACTCACTTTCTTTTTCGAGAGATTAGTTACGAAGGCGCGTGTGTTCATTTGCAAGGCAGAGACAAGCAATTTAGAAATTGGTACATTTTCCTAAGTCACTGCATTAGTTGTACGGAATATAATATAGCTTACGTGGCGAAAAAATCAACTATACCTCCTTGACAATAAATTTCAGGGAGTTTTCTTGAATGATGTTCTCATAAACTGACGCAAGACGCAAGTACGCTACTCGTCAAGGGACTTTTGAATTGACACACGCTTTCTGGTAACAGGTTTTTGCTCTCCTCTGCAAAAAAAGTTTTTCCTTCAGCTCCTACACTTCTCTTGGAATCAATACGTTCTATTTGTTCCAGTTATTTGAAAATGCTGACTGGTGCTACGGCTTAAAATGTGTATAAATTCTTTGTATATAATATATGGAGGTGTGTTTGCATCACGACGATAGAATCAAATCAGACGGAGACAAACACGGAAATCTTTATACAAGAGATTCCTTCATTCAAGCCAGTCTACAGTACAATTTTTTTTGACCAAATCCTTCGCTATTGAAACATGAAATTACAACGATCTAACAGCATACCAATATCAATGGAAGAAGTAAAGAAAGCGAGCTGACAAAGGAAAGAAACAAGCGAAAGCTGAATAACATTTTTATATCAACATATTTTTGCCCTTTGGAGTATAACCCTTTGAAATCTTCTGCGTGTTTCTTTTTCATCTTAAATCTATGCATGAGCACAAGATAATGTATCAACTAACATCTCCATTTTATTGATCTATCTTACTATAGCTTAGTTGTATTTTTTATACATGGAAAGCCGCGCGTGTATTGCGTACGGTGGTTGTGTCAGGGGAAAACGGGAAATGGATTGGTTTCGCAGACTTACTTCCTTCATTCACTCAGTTTATCAACGACTGGCAGCAGTAGAGAGTGAGTGGAGGTGGTTTGCATGTTACATGGCAAGTCATGTTTTACTTTCTTTGAAAGAAATGGACTGTCGGGAATTACTTGAGTATCACCACCACACAGAGAGTGCAAACACGCAAAGAACAAACCCTGACTATCAGTCAACCACTACCAGTTGCCTCAACATTGATACAATGATATTAAGAGTGAGGCAGTAAAAGTCTTTCTATCTGTCAGTGCAGTGTGCACTTTTGCTTCATGACAAGACAAGGCTACTCTTAGCTACACAAGTTGGGTCTAGACGATTTCAAGAAGATTTCTCAAGTGGAACCTTAAAGAAAAATGGATACGCGTTATCCAATATCCACTCATTTATGTTTCTCGGGTTGTTTTGTTTATAAGCTTGTATTCCGCCAACCCCATACCAGGGAGGAATATAGATAAGACGGAGTTCATTTTGATTTGTAAATGCGTCGAAGTACAACTTGCTGATATCTTCTTTCTGATGAAATGGCAATAATATAAATTTTACGATGAAGTATTTTCATTGCTAGTAAAATAGTGGGAAAGCTTGTGGGAAAACATGTACTGAATTCTGTTTCGTCTGTGGTAAACGCAATGAAATTTTTCTCAATTTTAAAAATAAAAGTAGAATCCTCTGAAAAAGAATTGTACAGTGAGTGTGTTGTAAGCTTTACAAATTTTTATGTCTGCACGTCACTACATTCATGTAAATCTTCATGTAAGGGCATTACTTTACGAATTCTCCACACATTTTTTACCTGGTAGAGATCCAATACTAGCACCTTGTGGAGACTGGTGAGATCTGCTGCCGAAGGGATGACTTCCATAAAAGCAAACTCTGAAGTAATAAAATACCCTGCCTCTATCTACCGTGATAAATGTACTACTTTTGATACGGTTATTAATTTTTTTCCTTTGCATTGCAACTGGAATGGGAATACGCTAAGAACCCCAATTTGTTTTCATTTCTTGCGTAGCAAATATAAAATCGAGCACGCACGTACGTAATAGTCACACTACCTCCAAAATTCTTTGCTATGTACACACCACTCGACTCAAAAAAAAAAATGTATACCTTGTCTGTACACTATATACACATACAAGCACGCATAGATATCCATAAATGAAAAGAAATGCTCATCTTGTCCTCCACCTTTGCTTTTGAAGGTTAAGGTAAAATAGAAGTGTATCAATAGAGTATCAGTTAAGTATGATGCCAGCATACTATATACTCCTTAACACCACCATCATCTCCATCTCCACCACCTGAACTTTTTATGTACCGTATAATCTTTGGTTTTGCCCGTTGAGTTGCATTGTATAAGGGCAGAAGAGCATTTGGTCGGGGATGAGAAAAATTTATTGAATCCAAGGACAAGAAGGAGAGTGAATAAAGAAAATATATTAGATCCCTCCACTACAGTCACCAGCAGACCAAATCCATGCATGTATATCAACTGTATCTACATATATACATACATACAGATGATAATATAGTATACTAACAAGCAGAAAGATGTACTTCCTTTTTTCTTACATCAAGATATATCTCTCTCAGCTCAGCCTACCACGACTACTGTATAAGCTTTCTGAGGATTGCACATGTCAAGGTTTTTCTAGTAGTCATTTGGGATTTAAAACTTGTCGATGGAAAATATACTGTACATGCATTCATTCATGCCCTTCTTGCAGAAAACATGCCGTACTTCACATTGACTAGGTTTTATATATTTTTGTGGCCTTAGCTCTTGACTTGGAAATGTCTTGAAAAGTTTTTTTTTACCTGAAGTACCCGTGCCGTTTCTGCTGTCTCGATTCATCTTTCTGGTGTCTGCCCTGACTTGATTTGTTAATGGACATTTGCATATCCAAAAATCAAGTACTTGGAAGAAAACCACTCATCGTTATCATCATCATCATCCAACTAGTCTAGTCAGCGAAGCTATTACCGTTGTCATTTTTGCATGAAATGAAGGAAAATGTCGATTGGAAAATCTCAACTTAAATAGTTGTTCAAGTTTTTGCGCGAGAACAGTTTTAAAAACTTGCTTTGTTGGATCCTTCGGGATATGATAATGCTACAAAAGTGATGTCACGTACCGTTGTACTTGTAATGTTGTAATATTACATATTATTACTAGTTCTTCCTTCATGCATAAATATCTAGCACACTTTTCTCACGAAGAAGAAGATTTTGGATCTGGAAAACTTTTTGCATAATATTAAAAGCAGAGTACTTTCAAGGAGGCACTTCACTAATTCACCATATTTTTTGCTTCTTGCTTCGGTGATGAGATGAAGCTGTAAAATAAATGACGATGATTATAAACTTACCTTTTTTTGCTCCTTTACATAATGTAATGGGTTAAGCAAAGAATATCTGCCTCTTCATCTGAATCTACTCATTTTATCATTTTAGTTATATCCCTGCTTCATATGAAGAATTAAAGCGTAAGGATAAAGAAAAAATGATTTTTGATGCGGAGATACGAGAGAAAACTAATTCAACAAATTTAGTTAGTTACTTGCCTTTTGGTGGTGGTGGAGTTACTATTCCAATTACTAATTCTCGTTTGCCCTGATGTTGAGGAGTTCAGGCTTATCTTTAAGTAAACATTTCCAACATCATCATTTTCGCTGTTTTTTTCTTGTTTGCTCATAATTTACATAATGTTCATCATATTAATGCTTCGTCAAGTGGTGACTATTGTCATCACCATCCAAATCAAATCACAAGTTCCTAGAAACTAAAGTTTTTTGTTCGCCCTCGTTTAATTCTAAATATTAAAGAATCTATTTTTGTATTGTTTCCCACACAAAATATTTACACATCCTACTCAACAACAACAACCCACAATAGCAATCAAACTAACGGCAGTTTTCTGAGTTGTTGAAGAATTAACTTAGGTTTTGCTTTAACTTATAATCTTTTGAAGTGAAATATTGATTTAAGGAAAACCAAAATTTGAGATTCGAGAGATTGGAAGACGAAATGGAAATTATTTTCACTAAGCGTGTGTTTTCTTTTAATCTTGTCGTCACAATGCATGTATGTCAATGTCAATACATGTATCACAAATAAAAACCAAATAAAACACTCCAATTATGCTTATTTGAACTTTGTAAAGTGAGGGTGGTTAGGTCACCTCTAATATTTTTTGTCACGCCTTATCCACCCACGCCTTCGTGTTTGGCAATATTGGTATAAAAGTATTAAAAGAAAACAGTGTGACCTTAGTTCCCATTATGGTACAAGATATGTAAATATTATAATACATTTAACTATAGTACTACAAAGTTGAAAGGTTTTGTGAAAAAAATGTGTTACTTTTCTCGTGCACAAAGAAGCATGAAAAAAGATTCCCTTTAAGGGTCAGCTTAGTGGAAAAAATTGTGTTACGAGATGGAAAAGGAAACTGTTTTGTATAAAAGTCTAATGTACATATCAAGGTGTCATCACCGCTATTGCATGACTTGCATTTCGCAATTTTACTTCATTTTTTTTTACCTTTTGTTTGGCAGTGCTGTATAGAATTTCGCCTTTCTCCTCTCATCTTGATATTCTCCTCTTGACAGCCAGAACAGACAGGCAAGTCATGTATCATCATCATATAGTATCATGGTCGTGCATGTCAGTAGACAGTAAACCTGACAGACTTGCTGCAAGCCAAGTCTCCCTTTAAAATATTACAGGTAGTACCTTTATCCATTTAACGTTTCATTTGCTGCATAACACCGAAACAACCAAAATATTCCACCTTACCTTGACTTCTTTGTATATTTCGCTTCTCTGGAGAAAACGATGGTGGGAGGATAGTGGTAGTTTTGTGTATACTCGTGTGACTTTGTGCCCCAAGTCTACACATTTACTTTTCTAGCTGCTTTATGTCTTGTTTCGAATTAGATGCATTTTATTCCTTCGTTGTGTTCATCTGGCACTTTGCACGAACTCAATAGAAAGGCTATGCATGGCTACAGTGAATGCAAGCTTGTCAGACAGAAGCATTTGTAGTGTAGCTCTGTCAGTTGCTGTTCGTGTAATATATCACGTGAATCACTTTCACAAAAACCAAATGATGTTGTGTTAGTGGTTGTGTAAGAAATATAGCAGGTTGTTGTATACATTTTATTTGAGCCATTGCCAAAGTCAAGTCGTCTGTCGACCAAGTAGGATAATGTAATTGTACCGCTTTTTTGTGTATGCATACTACATGCGTATTTCTAAGATTAAGTGTGTACATTGTGCATAATGAAATTTTCCAGAGACACAAACATGTCTACACAAAATAACAACAAGGATGCATGTAACGTAATATTTATGCTTTATGGTTTCCTTGATACGTTAAATTACCCGACAGGACGCCCAAAATGCATGTTTACTTTGTTGCAAAATTGCGTTTAAACTTTTTGTTTATTTTTTGGTGCAAGAGTTTATTATAAATGATGACTTTATTAAATGTACAGTTTTTAGATGATGCGTGTGTGCTCGTTAAACAAATAGTGTACCACCCACATAAAAATGCAATATATATGTATTTTCCGGTTTATTGGCTTAAGTTTAATTGCATTTGTAATGTGGTGTGTTTTCGTTTCCTTACCGGGTATTTTCTCTTCCAAATGTCATATTAAAAATGCTGCATGTCTTATCAGTATTATCATCTATAGAACATTGTTTCCAATCCAGGCTACGTGGATTCAGAATAAGACTGAGGAAATGAGAATGTTAACATATGGGCGGGGGTATCTGATGATGAGGGTGGCGTGGGCGCGGGGTCCGAGGAACACTGATAATATAAGAGAGAGAAGTCATAATAGTTCTCCGTAAAACTAATAAGGTTTACAATAAATACTCCATTATTTGCAATGAAAATGCCCTTCCAATAATCATAAAATAAAAAACACTGCAATATGTAACATCAAACAATCATAATATCATGTATAACATGTCTATTATGTGTCCTAATGTTCTGGAATCCTTTCGTTCCTTTTTATATATTTTGTAAAAAAAATACACAGAAAAAACTTGCTTCACTTTTCTATTTATTTTTGTATGAGTGTGTGTCAATGATTGCATTGTTTAGTGCTGTATGGTTTTATACTATCAGTCCACTCGTTTCGTGACTCTGTTGAAGCGGGATAAATGTGTTTGATGGAAGGGATAAATTACCCACCACCAACCGAAAACCCGGCGGTACTTTTACTTTTGTTGCTTCCTGTTGTAGTTCGGTTGGCGCAATCATCATGAAAATCTTTATTGATACTGACTCGGCTTGTAGTATACTGTTGCATCTCTACTATTGAAACTTCACTTGCTGCTGTTGCATTATCTATGTTCATTACCACGCAATATATACAGTGGAGAAATGCACTTCTTTCTTTTGTAAGAAAGCTTGTGTTTGTGTGTAGCTCCAAAATGTGTGTGATAAATATACTACAAAGCTTACTCGCCTATCCCATCTCAATTTATGATGTCCAATAAAGTAATTATTTTCGTCATAAAATAAACCATGTGAGTTTTCCTCTGCGGATGCTCTGTTCATTGTTTGTGCTTGTCTTTCACTTTCCTCCCTTCCGTGTGGATTATGTCGAGAAAGGGAACAGTAAATCGAACTGCATTCTGCTTTATAATATCGAGTCATTATAGCAGCTCATATAACAAGTTAATATGAAGTTTCACGAGAGCTACACCATAATATATTTGGAGGCAGTATGGAGTGCCGGATTCACTTTCTCCAGCTCCCGTCACTTCCATGATATCAGATTGGCTAGAAAAAAAAGGTTTCAGAATTTTGAAAACCCCCATTTTCTGCCGTCCACATCACCATTTTTGTCATCAAAAAAGTTGATGCCATTTTTACTCGAAACTGTCCACATAAAAAAACTTTCTAATAATTAGAGTTACTCTGTTTGTCTGTAGGCTACATTGCTGAAAATTAGAACACACAGCCAACATCATCACACAAAATGGTTTGCTTACGTGAGATAATCTCTTTCTCATTACTTTACCTACATACTTTTTGTGGAAAAAAATTACAGCGACCACATCATCATCAGGCTTAGCGCCACCCACAAAATCATCACCATTCCTATTTTCATACATTATGTCCACTAGGCAAACATTAGTTTTCGTCATGCTCTCATAGCTATGTCGCAATTCATATCTAAACGGACTCAGTGACTCTGCTTTATACTTACCCAGTTCATCATCTTCATTAATTTTGTGATGAGAATTCTTCATTAATATGCGAAAACTTTCTTCTCGTGTTACATATGGTAGATATCTGAGCTAATTAATTAATATACAAAACGCTCGGACAAAAACTAAAAGGAAATTTCTTCCACGATTAGTAAAAACACATGTTGTTGTGATTATAAATGGTACTCCAACTAAAAATAATCAAGTAATTTCTCAAGTTACACTTTCTCTCTTGGAGTTGGATGATGATTAGAAGATACATTCATATGTAGGTACATTAGTAGTAATGTTACACTGGTGTGGTTTTTGGTTTAATGTACTCCATTTAATGTACTTTTGCTGCAATCCACAAAAAGTGGTACAGTGGTGGCTTGATGATCATACATTTTACGCAGACATCCCATTGTTGACACGCCGAAGGAAAGACTCAATTTCCCTAATGGATTTTGAAATTTGTAGGGTAATATCGTCGTCCTCAACTTCATCGTCATCATAATAACAAACTGGTTGACTCATAATGTCTATCCTTCTGTCTTACGTAATGTCCTTTGAAACAAGTAGTGAAACACGTCATTATAAAGTTTTCCCAGTGTCATCAGCACCATCCCTATTCCTCCTTAATACATTTGCTAACATATACACCCTACTCTCAGCCAAACCACCCTTTTTTACATTTGTGGTTTCGGAACTTTATTCGTGTGAAGTAAAACATACTTTCACATTTTCTCTTTTCAACTAAAAATACTACATACCCCTTTTTACCAATTCTCCAGCGACCCATACATAAACCACCCAAAAGGTTTTCATTTTGCTTTCATGTCCACTGCCATTACTATTCGTGGCATGCTCTACTCATCCCAACAAAAATAAACTCATTCATTGCAAATAGCCTAGCAATGATGATCATATATGTATGTATTGCTCTGCGGATGCCATTACATTAACTCTGGATCTACCATATTTTGTGGTTTTGGTTTTGTTAACTGAACGAGTTTCCTGTACCTCTCGATGACAAATACTACTGCAGTTATTTTACATTTCCAATGGATTTACATTACAGTTCATTCAGCCTAAAAAGCTTTTCTCCACACTGCAAAGCTGCTTATATTTACTTAATGCAGATCGCATCGTAAAACAAACATAGTTATTTCAATAGCTGTCCTGTCCGCTCATCTATTTTCTGGTTGAGCGAATGAGAAGTTTTTGAAGGTCCTAGTGATCGTTTACCATATGGACAGGATCGGATAAAAAGTCAACCTTGATTTGCGGAGAAGGGTATTTGTAAACTATAGCGGCGCAGTTTCACTTTCAATGGCATAAGGGCTTAGACAGGCTTTCAGTGGAATATCAACTAAAATACGGTAATCTTATTGTCTTTCTCGAAATGTAGAAAAGGGAAACGAAAAAACACATCCCCTGCTGTGTGAATAACAATGATATACTGTGAAACTCCTCAGCATTATATGAATTTTCGTAAAGACAAAAAATACATAGAGTCCACTACTGCAGTCAGAATATTTTTCGTGTGTCTATATTTTTACATACTGAGGAAATAGCTGATGGTATGTCATACTGAGAAGATAACAAGCACAATGGTCAGGAAATATGTAGTTGTACAAGGGGAAGTGCAGTACGAAAATGATTTCTTATGTCTAAGTTACATTACTCAATATACAGCGGTGAGCGGTAATCTTAGGAGTGGACTGTTGTACCGGGCGGTTGGTCAACTAGTGGCTATCAATCAATGTTTTAATTAAATAGGAAGCGTGTGTTTGTTGATTGGTGGTTTAATATACAGGATTAAATGACAAGATTAGTTCTTTCTTCTTTCCGATGCTTTCTAGAGGTATTTCGAAGACCTTTTATTGCGTTTAGACAGATATAATCCACATCTCTTGCACACAATGTAAATGTAAGAATGAATGTAGCAAATGCACTGCATTCATTAATATTATTTTTTCTTCCAGTATTCCTGAATCTGCAGTTAGTTATCAAATTAAGTGACCAAAAGATATTGTTGACTTCATGGCATGGTCATTCGTAATTAATGTTTCACTTGTCTGGACTTGGTATATTGGAAATTTAAGCTTTGCTAAGCAAAACTCACAAAAAAAGTTTAAGTGGTCCATAAACGCAAAATATAAAACGATATTAAACACTCCGTAAATACCTTCTGTAGTCTTACCTTTCTGTTCTGTAATGCTTCTGTTATTAAATTTCACCAAAAACAATGAATTTCTGTATTTACATGAAGTCAAGTGAAGAAGTGTAAGAGTTTCCTTTTCCGTCTTCGATAGATGATATAAGACTTTAAGATAGATACATTAAAGATGTTGTTGAGCGAAAGTTGAAATGGAAAACACATGTTCCCACAAACACCTTCAATACATTTCTACTTTTGTAATAATTTTAATCTCATAAATCTTCACATTTTTGTATGCACCTTATCGCTTATCGTGGCAATAATACCAATGAGAAGAATAGTCATGTTCGCTTTATTTTTCCTGCGATACAATGCATAATAGACAGGAATGAGAAATTACTTTCATTTTCCTTTGCATTAGTGGAAAAACTGACAAACTCAAGTCGGATACAGAAATTTCCAGTTCTCGATCACGCTCCAGTACACACCATCTCCCATTCAGTTCAATATTTACTTCTCTCTACCAACAAGCAATAC
>JAQFZH010001550.1:0-20593 GCA_034695485.1 Entomobrya nivalis
TTTCTTGATAATGGTGTCGACGATGATGGCAAAGGGGTTTGGTAGTAGTTGTTGTAATAGCAGCAGCAAGCAACGGCATTTTAAGCAAATACGCCTCCGACTGTAACAAATTTTTCTGCCTGTTCATCATCATCGTCTACTGCAAACAGAGGCAAGAGAAAAGCTGCTATAGTCCCATTAACCAAACCAAACAATCAAATCCCACGATGTTGAAGAATGTAAAAAAAGACAAAACAAAATTTAACTCAAGAACAGCATGTAGAGAATATGGTAGGACGAAACGGTACATGACGCATTTTTTTCCTTTTTGAATATGCCAAAAAGATACATGATCTGTACATTCTCTTCAAATGCTGGTAAATTAGAGAAGAGAAAAAGGAAAACAAGTGTACAATGACTGTGTAAAAAACAATTTAATTGGAAACGGGTATGTTGGACCATATACTAGGCTGGAGTAGCTAGCTATCTAAATGTTAGTGAAACAAAAAAAAACTTTTTTTTCATTCCACTTGGTTCTCTCCGGCTCAGCCAAAAACAAAGAAAAACATTTTTCTTTCTCGTTCCGCTCAAAATATTGGGCAACGATTTCATTGTCATGCCATGCTAAGCTAACACAAAAGTTTTACAACTGGAGACCAATAATGACAAAGCCGGGAATGATAATGTTGAGTGAGGCGTAATTTGTTTAAGCGCTTAGTATTATCGCCGTCGTCGTACTCATAATATTAATAAAATCTGTAAGCACGTGTGTACAGTGTATGCAAGTAGTGAAAGCGAAAGCAGCTTAAAGCCACTTTGAAATGCTGTTTCCGCTGTTTTTCCTAAATGGACAACGTATTCTCATTTATTCATTGGTTGTGTCAACATTCCTAGCTTCTAACCCTGTCATTTCTGACTCCGTTGATCTGGTCGGGTCAAACTATGTGGTAACGTAGGGCATGAGGATTGATGTTTGTCTGAATCTGTACAAATAATTGATTGACATACAATAACTGCATTTTCGAGTTATCGTGCAGACAGGCGGATAGACGGATAGACAACTTGAAGTTATTAAGTAGCAAAAACAAAACATAAATATTATAAGCTTATATTTTGTAACAAAATATAAAGCAATAAAAAAAGAGAAGAAGTAGGTAAAATAGACCGTTAAGACAGCAGCAACGGACTGAGCGCAAAGTTTTCGTAGGGTTTCATGAAATCTGTAAACTTAAGTTGCACACACGTTGTGCTGAGTTGTTGTATGTTTTTTATGATAAAGTTTTGTATCGTGTTCTTTGCGAGCTTTACTCAACTTTATGAACGAACAAAACTACACATTTTATTATGATGGAAGTAATGATAGTGTTGATGTAAAAGATGACAATAACACGAACATAACCCATCTTATTTTAAAGTTGAAGGAACAAAACTTCAATAATAAAAATGGGAAGGAAAATAAAATAAAAGAGGCGAGGAAGAGGAAAATGAGAAACTTTCCAGTTGCTACTTTATTTCTTTCTCTGGTGATCTCTGGACTTTGGAGTTCTACCATCTCCTCCGGTCTTTGGCCGGAAAGTATGTAGTCATCACTATACAGCATTGCAACAGCAAAGCAAAAGCCATTCAATACAATTCTATTTCTCTTCCTGTTTCTCATACTTCCAGTTCTCCCTTTTAAAAGCGAAAGTTTTTTTTGCCTCCTATTTTTGTGGTGATAACTGTTTCAGTATAAACTAAACTGAAAGCTTTTATTCGTGTTAAATAATCTAAAAGAACGTTAAAAGTGAACGCTTTATCTAACATTGTTGACTAATGTATACTACGACCACCATTTCCATACAATTTTACTGTACCTTCATGGCAGGAAAATTATACTAGAGAATCAAAAGGTTGGAGGTGAAGAAATGAATGAGCGTGCACACATAATTTTTTGCATTTTGTTCTCCATCCCATTTGGTTTGACAAGACATGGCAGAAGCCTGATTTTTGTTTTTCTTTCTTTTAATTCTCTTTCGTCTCGTGGAGAAAATGAAAAAGGTGCGTGAGCATGGTGTGCTGGTACTGCACAACTGTGTTTTTATAATGGTTATAGTTATAGTGGTGGCATGGCATGGTGTGGCAGTGGCATAGTGCAACGACTGCATAAAAATGATTGTTTACTTGACTTCCGCCCCACTATACTTTCTTTCGCACCCGCTGCCACCATTTCCATGAACGCCAGCTAAAAATTATCCAATTTTATTGATGAAGCCTGAGAGAGAGAAGAAAGAGTTGCCAGAATAAAAACTATAAAGTTTCAGTAGTACACACACACACACACACACAAGCTTGTGGAGAGAAATGTTGAATGTATAAAAAAGAAGGAAACGGCATAATAATATCCTGGATCGTGTAGATGCCTTTGTGGCACAGAAAGGAAGAGAAAAAAAATTCATGTTCCTCCATGAGCTTTGTAAATGTAAACTTTTTTCTCTTTTGTAGTGGTATTAGTTACGTTTTTAGAAGGAGCAATAGGGGTAGTTCTTATTATAAATGGTCTATCCAGCAACAAAGCCACCACCTTTTCAGTTCAGAGAGTAGAACGCAAAGAAGGAAGGGAAGACGATGTGATGATGATTAAAACAGGATGTAACATTAAGGTATATATTTATATGCACATCTCATCTCATATTATTTTGCGTTAGTACCATACAATCAATGTTGACTGTAAAACAAAAAGGTCGTTGGCTGCCGTTTGTGTGTGTGTTTGAGTTTTTTTTAGCCTTTTTTCATCGTTTTTTGTTTAAATCAAGAATGGGAAAGAATTGAATGCTCAAATACTTAACTTATGTAACAGAAAAAAGCTGTTCGTGTGAAGTGAATGGAAGAAAAGAGAAATGAGAAACGCACGGTTGTTCTTCAGGTCATGCCATGGGCCACGGATGCCATGGCAGTGAACGAAATATGGCGATGACTCCAATTCCATGAGGATATTCCATATATTTTATTCTTATGTTTAATACTATTATATATACTGCACAATAACCGTGCTTCTTTTAGTACTGCAGTTACTTTGAAGCTGGAGCATGCCATTGCCATGGAAAAAGGACTTTCCGGTTGGTAGTCGGTGGTGGTGAACAAACTATAAAGAAAGAGAGAGGAGATCAAATAATAAAGAGGTCTTTTTTTGGAATCCTCCAAAATTCCTGTTCAAGCTTTCCAACAAAAGAGCACACAAAGTAGCATCAGTATCACTATAGCAGTAAGCAGCATCCTTCCTTTCAAGTCTATGCGAGTGATACGCTCAATTTTTTGTCCTTTTTATTATCACTAGAGTGTAAGCATGTCCAAAAATGTAGAATAAACAACCATCGCCACCACCAAAATAGCAGAGAAGCCAGTAAGCATTGTGATTAGAAGAGGAGGGTTAGTATAAAACAGCCTCAAAATGGAAATGGATGCTTCTAACGAAACCATAATGATTGAATGTAATAAAAATATATCTTCGTTTTTTGTAATGGAGATAGACCCGGCTACAAATTAGCTTCTGGACTTGGGACTTTGGTACACTCACAAAATTGATACTTACACCATTACAGCAGCAGCTGCAGCTATGCTGATATGATGATGCTACCGCTACTCTACTGGCTAGGAAAATGGTTTCTTCAAAAGTAAATACATAAATAGCCGATAAGTTTATTACAAAGTGGAGTAAATAAGTAGACACTTTGCATTTATCTGGTAAGTTAAGCTATTTTGGAGTATATTAATGGAAACGGAGCTGCGTCATCATCATCATCACAATCATCCTGAATCCTGATTGTGATGATCAGGATCACTCTGCTGCTTCTGTCGTTGTCGTAATCGTTTCGCAAAGTAAGTCAATGGTCTGCGGCATTTTACTCTCGATTTCATGATATGACGATAACATCTCTTTATGTATATGGCAATAATGGCTGTACTACTTAACTGCTTTATATGTACATACAGACATATTATACATGTACCGCTGCTTGCATAATATAAACAATATGTATCCAAATTTTTATACACCTATTTTTGCGACTAAAACTGAAATCTGACTACTGACTCCAGATGAAAAGTTTTTTTTTGGGGTGATTGTACTGGAGACGGAAAACGGTTACATAAAGTTACACAAAGACGACATATGCCTATTACTGTCTTGTTTGTAAGACGAAATATATGATAACCTAAGTAATGCATGTAAACTTTCAATTTCCCTTAAGATGCAGAAACCCAGACCGCGTTTTATTTATTAGAAAAGTCTTATCCCTAATAACTAACAATGCTCATCTGTCTCAAGACTACATAAATTATTCTTTCCAGCATTCCAGAAAAACTGCAAACTACTTATCAATATTGAGAATGCTTTTTTGCCACTAATCTTTGGAAATTCACGAAGAAATAGTTTTATCTCGATAGAAGCAACAAATATACTTTTTCGTAATTTTAGAGCTCTACATTTACCCTTGTTTCAATGAAGTCTACACTTAAAGGCTCTTGTTTCTCCTACTGTCTGTCTGGCTGAATTACTCTTTAATTTATTCCGTAGAAAAAAATATATCGCAGGAAAAGTTGTTTTTCTCTCTCTTCCAGTTCCAACATTCTTGCTTCTTTTTTATCAACAAATTGAGTCTTTTCTGCAGCTTTACTACTAAAGCTCATTCACTCTGAAAGTTTCTTGGCTGATACAAAAAGATTCATGTCCCCCATGCATGCATTCATGCACGCAAGCACTCTTTCTCTCATGCCACGCCATTCATTTTACCGCAAATGTATCACGTATCATTTACCCTTTTTCTTTTTGATATTATTGTTATTATTACACTTTAATTATACTCTTATCATTCATCATTGACTATTCAAAAGCTATTTTATTACATAGTTTTGGCGCATATAAATTTTGTTGGCGTCGTAGCGTAAACAGCTATAGCACACTTGGTTTTTTCGTCTCGTTCGATTGTGTGTGCACATTACCCCACATGCTGCAATCTGTAATCCGATAACTCTCTTTTAAAGCTATAAAATAACCACACACACATGACCAAAATACTGCATTTTGAACTCCATGCCAATAACATCTTATTCTAAAACGAAATCACAATCAGTTTTTGTTTGTGTCATTCATGATATGATATAGACCTTGCCATGCCACAGATTCGCATCGCGATAAATTTCTTGGCTAACGCCAAAGAAAGAGAGTTCCGCACCAGAGAGTAATTTTAGTGCTTTATATTATTTAACGACGACAACGGTGCTTCAGTGCATTTCACCGTGTCGTGCGTTGCGTTGTTGTTATTGGGCGCTGCGTTTATTTCCCCCCGTGCGTGCATTCTACCCTATGCATCATGTCATGCAAACTATCATTTTGTTTATGGTTTATACTGCGTAGGTAATAAATGCATACACAATAAATACACACAGTCAGTTATCTGTAAAGAGTGAGTAGCTTAGAACATTTTTTTTCAAGTTCAACCGAAGAAAATGAGATTTTCAATATAAAAAATAACTTATGCAATGTCACATTCTAATCGTGTAGTGCCTTGCATATATGTACGTATAAATACATATACTAGGAATTTAGGCATAGTTGAGTAAAAAAAATGGTGTACGTCTTCATAAAAAGCATATCAGTTCTTCTTCCATTTCATACGACAACAACGATAACATGTAATCTGAAATTTAGAAAGGCAATTCGTCCACGTCGTTGTTCCTCTTGTTTCTCTTTTTCAGTTGCAGTAGTGCACAAGAGAAAAATGGGAAACAAAATAACCAGAGATTTTTGTCAAAGTGCTTCCGAGTATGCATGTAAGAAGCCAACAAAGTCTTAAGATTTTATTCTCAAGTGGTATTCCACTCCATCAGCTATTATAAAGGACCACTAAAACGACTTTTGAGAGGTAACGCGGATGTATACCGTCCTTGAAAGCTATTTTCAACTCGTCTGACAATCTCATTGTACGATTCGAACTGAAAACACGCTTGCATAAAGTAAATATTACTGTTAGAAGAAGAAAAATACTTACTTACAATACTACAACAATTCATTGCTCTAATTATGAATGCGTTCTCACGAAGAGGACGGATGAATTACAGACTTTTCCCCTTCTCTTTCTTCACGCACAACGGCAGCCAGGCAGCAACAGTCAACGTTGTCTTGACTCCCGTTGTGTACCACTGCCAAAACCAATAAACTGTCTTGTGCTGTTTCGCTTTTTAACAAGTTTAGAAAGATTGAAGAAGAGCAGAGGAGCCACAAAAATGAAATAAAGCAGTTATAAACAGGAGAAAATGCGTTTGTGTGTGTGCCTACGCAATACACGCACACTATTAAGAAGAGCATAAAAATTCATTGTCAAAGTCAGAGCACGACCATCATGATCATCATCTTCACCATCAACATGCCATTAAATTGTGTAGGCACAAATATACTACATACTATGCACTATTACCTTTTATAAGCACTACAGCATGTTAAGTTTATACTATTATTTACGGTGGTGTTTTTGTGAGGTTGGCATGTAGCAAAACATGCACCACCAACACGAAATTTAACCAACAATGTCATCCTATCGTCATCATCAACAGCAGCAGCATTGTTTTTAATGGAAACATTTTTGGTTGCAACTCCAACGGTTATGTTTGGTTAATCGTTTATTCCCTCCCGCCATATTAGTACTGTCTTACGACCTGGCTTGGCTGTGCATATGATGATGCTCATATTGCAGTCGTCAAATTACAAGTTCAAGAGGAACATTAAAATACTTTGATGTTCCTTTTATTATTATATTATTACCTCCAACCCAAGAACCCAGACGACAGCAGTTTAAAAATTATGCATGTAAACTCATAAGAAGTGTCCACATATGCGTTTGTAATATCTTTATTATGTCATCACGTTCCTTCACGTTACGCATTATCACCCATTTTCCAAATGAATCATAATAATAGTTCGTAAGAACCCTGTTTTGTAGCTTCATCAGCGATATTTAGTTGAATGAAATTGCAGCATGCTCGTATTAAACTGTCATCAAAGTCAAATAATTACAGCAGCAGTAATATTAGCATTTCATGCACTGTAGCAGCAAGGCATAAGAAAAACCATAAATTGTTTTATATTTATGTCTCATCACATCACCGTCGTCTTCACTGCAATAGCAGTCATTGCACTACTCTTATTACAATCAACAATTGCATAGTATCTTCACTCTTCACCACTTTCGTTTTATCCGTCCCACTTGCCAAAAAATCCGAATTAGTTCCCATATTGTACTTAGGTATTTATGAAGTATTTTGATTATCACTGACGATGAGTGATAACCATGTGTACTTGCTTAACATGGTTTATACTACCAACACTACCAAGAATACTGCAACTTTTTCATGAATCATGAATATGATGACAATACGAACAGCACAAAAGAGGAAATGTTAGAAATTTGATAGCCACTCTAACTGATGAACTTGAAACCGTTATAAAAGACTACATGAATGAATTTATTATCTGAAAATGAGCTCTCTGCTCAATTTGAAGAACTCGTTTTAAGTGAATAGGGTCACCCACAACAAACTGTTAGGAAATTTGCTTTGTATTCTTTTCACCAGACTTCTTGCGTTACAGGATGATGATATGATGATGAATAGAAACATAAATTCACTGTGTGAGGGTCTCTTTGTAGCTCATTACCCACGGGTAGCCACCATCCTCCATCACTTTCTGAGAAAACAATGGCACTCATTCATGGAAGCGTCTTTTCGCATGCAATATCGTCTAAACTTATGCCGTTCATTATGACTCGAATTGTACCAATTGATACTTTTCCTTTTCCAGTGGCTACAGCCAAATACAGTTTAAGTACCCAAGTACAACATCTTGAAAGACATAAATCAGCTTTCCTTTACCATGAACAAGTTCATTGAAAAGGTATTGAAAATTTTGATTTTTTTCCGTTGTTATGCATGCATCCATTCCGTATCGAAAATATAATTAAAAAATTACATTTACTCGTCAAAAGTTTTGTATGCAAGTACTGTGTTGGCCTATGACTTGTATTAATGTGTTCAGTCAGTTTTATTTATAGGTTAACGGTACCCCACCACACTGAGCACCGACATTGATGACAGATATGAGATAACGTTCTCTTGAGACGCATAAGAATAAACATAGATCATATTATGTTTATGAAGAAACGCTGGAATGGATGTCGAGAGCTGCAGAAAAAGAAATAGGGTGGTTTAAGGTGGGTGGTTGAGTTGAGTGAAGAGATGAAGACAAGATTATCACTATCATACGGTTGCATATATTATTAAACCTCATTATAGATGCATCAAATGATGCATACATTGTATATTAAATATTCTAATCGTGTAGATAGTTGGATACTTTTACTACACACATTTTTCATCACTGTAATAATAATAAGCAGTGAACATAGACAAATGACAGACAATGCAGTGTGTTTCTGCTAAATTATTCAGTTTCAAACTTTTTTTAAAAGTTGAATCACATCTCTGGAATTTAGGAGCTCACACACAACGAAATATACACGTAATACTGACAGCACCGGGATAAAAACAATATTGGTTTCAAATTTCACAAAACATACGCATCATAATAATTATTTAGTATTGATAATAATTTGACATCTTGGAAATTTTATCCAGTATGTCTGCATTACAGGAAAAATAATCACGCACACTCATTTAGTTTTTTTAGATTTATAAAGGCTGTCATAATATTTCAGTAGGTGAACGTTACAACTTGTTTCTTTGAAATATGACTTAAGTGTACTGTACAATGCTGTTTCTGTAATGATTCATTTATGCAATAACTTTTAGTTCTAGGAAGCGCAACAGATTGTCAAAATTAGCCGAAAGTTTTAATCATGTTAAGCTGTCAGTAAAATTTAAGGTATGTACATACAAAAAGACAGATATGCAAAATTAGTTTTGAGTTGAAGCCACGTCAGTCATACGCCACAAACATTGCATCAAAAATAGCATTGCTGTGCATAATTTTTCCACTCAGTTTTATAGCCTTTCAATGTTTTAACTCATTACCACTAATTATTTTACAACCCACTTATCTGCATTGCATTTAATTTATCAAATTCGGTTACTTAAGCTTTTTGCTAGTAAAGTTTAGCTAAAGTTAAGCTGAGAATTTAAAAATGTATAGAAGGAAAATGGCTTAAATATAGCATGGGAAGTGAAGAAGGTAAGACAAATAATATGCATTCTCTCCGTTTAGATCATAATCCTAAAATCAAATTAAAATTCAGAGCAATTTGTCTGAAAGCTTATAGTTAGTTGAATTTACGAACACTCATTCCAGAAGAGTAGTTGCATTTGATGTGTCATACTTGACGTTTTTCTCATGTCAATGGGAATTGCGATCTTAAGAGGGGTGGTACTTCTGTACAGAAGACAGCGGTGATCTTTGTGTTATTCAAACAAACAGGATGACATCATGGGATTATAAAACATAGTGAAATGAAGCAATCGTATTTTGTTTGTTTAAATTAAATGATATTTGTATTATTATACGTGTATGCACATACAATATGTTGTGCATAAAATAACATAAATATGGTACATGGCAGATTAAAAGTTTGAATTTTACACGATTAACGCTGTCTACTCATTTATTCCCATTGCTTTCAAAAATGAAGCTTTCAAGTATTCTGTGATCTCCTTGGAGTTGGATGAAGTATGATGACCTCCTTATCATTTTGTTCTGACATAAAATAAATGTTTCCATTTTAACATTTAAGTTGACCATTAAATGCATGCGAGATTAGTCTAATACTTTGCAGTTGCAAAGTTTAGTTAGAATGAAATAGAAATTGTGGTAACAAATTATACTTTTGAAGATGCAATGGTAATTTTAAAACGACTTATTCGGAAGTTTATCCTAGTTTTAAATCCAATTGGTTTTTATCATTGTATTATAATCTGTGGGCAATTGAAAATAAAATTTTAAGCTAACCACCTCTCTGTAAATTTATGCAGTTAAATATTTTATCCATTCCAGAAATTACTAAAAGAGATGCTAATGCTGATGATTTTTGTTTAGTATGAATTTATTTCGGCATTATTACAGTGCAGTGTCTATACTGAATATGGACAATTGTATAAAATAAAATGAAAGAAGAGTGCATTGTTATTGCATACGCATCCAATTAAAAAAGGTTTTTGATCTACGCATGTGGTGCTATTTATTTTTAATTTAGCACATTTAATTACACAGCATAGAATCTTAAATGACATTAATTATTACCTACCTTCATTTGAAATTTTAATCAAGTGTCAAGGGAGAATGGCACACTCGCATTTAAATATTTACCAACCTCAATGAATACCTGCCTAAATACCTACGCACAGCATACAGGAATGTAAAAAGACAAAACCATGCCAATTTATATAAATATCAGCTATGCAAGCACCAAGCATGGCCAACTCTCTAGTCACACAGACAATACGTATAAAAGTAAGTGACTATCACATGCATTGCCTATTTGTTTAGAAAACTACTTTTTGTTTCTTCTCGTTATTTATTGGTGTGGTATATTGCTCCACGGGCAATCGAGCCACCTCCTCTCCTCCGCCTGCCAATTAGTACAATTTCATCTTTTTATCACCCATAAATTTATTAAAATTGATGGCTAAAAAACCATGATGCTTATAAAAATACACAATTTACAGAGCTCAATATCGATGCATCCAAAATACATCATTTATCATGGCAACTCGTTGCTGTAATTTTTTTTACAGATGAACTCGTAATCAATGTCGCCCAGTATTAATAACGAAAACGAGACCAACATCAAATCTTTATGTTTTATTACATTACATTTTATTCTTATCATTACCAGAATGATCATTATCTTATTAAAAATTCATCTTTGACTTTACTTGACACACTTAGTGTACTACTTACTAATGAAACGCCTTTAAGTATGAAAATGCTCGAAGAGCACACCTCAATAAACAAACATGTGTCATCTCATCGTATAGTGTCAGCATCGTAGCAGGTTTTTGCAGTTTGCATTTTCTATTTCATTTCGCCTTTAAACTAAACACGATCACATGAAAACCTCACCCAATCAACTAAAAATTTAGCAGTAGCCTCATTATACCTATTATGCATCATATGCATTCTTACTCCTAATGTTTTCTGGTCAATATAATAATAAGTACAATGGCTTGTTGTTCATTTGTAAATTGGGATGCGGTTGTAAGCCACTATAGCCACCAGGCAATACTAGTAACAAAAACAAAATACACATGTCATCATCATGTTAAATATTGCTGTTCTTAATACCCAAAAGCAAGTTTCCACTCTTGTTGTCGTAACGAAAACTTTCATCGAGTGTTTTTATTCTATATTTACCTCTACATATGGCAGATAATTGCAGGTAGAAAATTAGAAAATGAAAATCCATTGAGTACACAACATAATTAGGTATCAATGTTTAAATACACATCACAAAAATAGCAACCAGCCTGCATATATGTACATACTTCATTTCATGGTACTTGTGCATGCAGTGAGCATCTTGACTGTCATTTTTCCTAACGTCTTTAGATAGATGACAATAAACACAAAGTGAAACATTTCTGTTTATTCTTCATGACTTTTGCATTACACCCTTCCATCTGTACCGTGCATTTGTCCAGCATCCCTTTTCTTTAAACGAGTATTCAGTGTTCATTGCTTTTTAGAATCGTGTTTCATTTTTATATATATATTTTAATGGTCAAATGCTGTGAACTGAACTGAATGAAAATGAGAATACGCTGAAGAATTTCGCATGCAAAAATATAGTTTATTTTCTTAGTTTTACTTTCGCATTTAACTAAAAACATGGACATGTTATGCAATTTATATGTACACATATTTACAACGAAACAACAAAGGTACGGTAGTATTATCGTCATCATATCATCAATAAAACTGGCTTTGTTCTCTCAACTTTTTACATACATAAATCGATTCTTTGTTCTTCTGTGTACCAATCTACTCTACGTGCATGTTCTCTCATGTATTTGTGCACGAAACAAAAACAGTAAAAACTGTCAAGAAGAGGACTAACAAAATGCCAAAATCGCTGAGTAAACGTCAAGAGTATAGTAAGTAGTATTCATAAAATTCAATAAAAAATCGGCAGCAGTTTAACAGCGGCCACGGCGAGCAATAAAAGCTACCACACATTCAACTCACAAATTTTTTATTTACTTTTCCAATAAAAAATCAAGTTACTCGTCGTCACTACTACTCCTTGTAATAATCTCTGTTAATTCTTTGCATTTTATTTGTAACATGAGTCCATTATCCGAACAGAGGAACAAGAAGCTTTACAACAACAGGAGCAGTAGCAGAAGAAGCACCTAGCATAAAAGGACAAAAAGCTCTCTAGAAGAAGTGAAGTGTGGTGAAATTTTTGTTGTAAGTTTGTATTACTTTGTAAACTTTGTAAAAGGGAAGAAAATATAGTAAGAAAAACTTTACTCAACTTCTTGCACGTATTTTTATATAGAAACCTTTCTTGCAAAGTAGGGAGGTATGCGGTATGCGCTCTTCTCTGCTGCTGCGTGCATATAAAAAAAAGTGCGATATATACACATTACACATAAACACACATTTTCCCATTGCATCGCATCGCACACTCACTGAATATTATCATCATGAGAAGGATAACACCAATGAAAAGAACATCAACCAGAGAAGAGGAGTGATGTGATGAAGAAGAAGAAGGGGGAGATGCACTACCAGTAAAAATATTTTGTTTTCTACGGAGAACAGCATTGAGAAAAAGTGCATTTTTGCTGTTCAAAAGCTTTAAAATAAGAAGAAAGGGAAGAAGGGCCCAACCAGAGGCTCTTTTTTCCAAACACAAGTGCTTTCCAAGAATCTCATTTTCAAAAAAATATAAAATATTCTCTGCTAATTGCTCAGACATACATACATATACGTCCGTTTGCTAAATACATAAATGTTAGTTTGTACTTTCCAACAACTTTGTTTTGCCAAATTATCAATGAAACTTTAATTACGTTTATTTGTCAGCTAAGTCATCAATCATTCCTATGCATTTTGTTGAGTAATGTGTTAGTTATTAGTTTGGTTATTACTTTTGCAGTGAACATTTTTGTGATTACTCATATAAACTTTGGTTGTGGTTTGTGATTCGTCTCATGTAACACCAAAGATTGACTCAAGAAAATGAATTGTCCTAATAAAAAGGATGGTTAACAACTGTCCTTGTACATTTAACATTGCGGTGTGACAGGAAAAGTTAACTCATATTGTTTTAAATGTGTGTTGGCTTAAATAAATAGAGCTTACTTGCTTAACAAATTTGTCAAGTTGAAAGAGAAATACTCACAAGGAATAACTAGAAGGTAACTCGTCAATTATCATAATCTTAAATAAATATCTTTTTAATTATAGTAATATTCACATAAAAGCTTTTCAACTTTGTGATTGCATATAAGTTAGTTTTTTTGTTAAATTTAATGCATGCTAATATATAATGTATATTATGTAGCTTACACCGAAGACATAAATAATGGCCACTGCTGACGGATCGCCTGCACGGAGAAAGGGAGCATTGCCTCCGCCTCCTCCTCCTCATCATGACTTACATCCTCCAGCGTCGCCAGTGAGTTCCAGTTACTCGGAGTTGAGACGGGCCATTAAATCCCCTCAGTGGCACCCGGAGTTTTACCCGACAAACCATCATGACTACCAGACTTACATTTACCCTTCAAGTAATTCCCAGGTATGCTACATATCAATGTGTAATTTTAGTGTTTAAAAACACTCATTGTATTGTACTGCATACTGATGGAGTTTTAAGAATATAAACTAAACGATATTTTATACTGTAGGCAAGTTCAACGGTAGAAAGTCTGTATGAACCCATCATCCCACGGTCTGACTCTCAATTGAGTGGAGGAATCAGGGGATCCAAAAATTCACTTGACATAAGGCGATCTGAAACACCAGACAAAGTGATGATGACAAGTTCATCAAAAGAGTCAGAAATTGATGAGCTTACGGATCTGTTAATGAGCTCCTTGAAAAATAACCAAGTTTGCTTTGGTTAGTTAATCAATCACTTTCCTCAACAGTTTGTCCTTGAGATTCTGGATAAGCTTGCAATCAATGATGACAATTCTTTTAATTTTTTTTGCATTGCAGGAACTTGTAATAAATGTGGAGAAAAGGTTGTAGGAGAAGGCACTGGATGCACTGCAATGGATCAAATATTTCATATCGCCTGCTTTACGTGTCGAGTGTGTGATTGCCTACTGCAAGGGAAATCATTTTTTTACCATGTTGATGGAAAGCCGTATTGTGAGAGGTGTTACATGGTATGTAATAGTAATAATGTAATTTGATCTGTGTAATCGTAAAATGATGACTTAACTCTTCAGCTCGTATTACAATGACTATTTACATCCACAGAGTCGACTGGAAAAGTGTTGTGTGTGCAGTGAGCCAATTGTGGATCGCATTCTTCGCGCAAATGGAAAACCTTATCATCCCAAATGCTTCACCTGTGTCGTTTGTGCAAAGAGTCTGGAAGGAATACAGTTTACGATTGATGCCGCAAATAGAATTTACTGCATTGAGGATTTTCATAAGTAAATGTGTTATATTTTATCAAAAAGATGCAAAAAGTCTTATCTTGTAGGAATTCTGTACTTAACATTTATGACGGTATAATAACAGATAATATTACTTTTTTATCTCTTCAGAAAATTCGCCCCAAGATGTAGTGTTTGCAAGCTTCCAATTATGCCAGAGCCAGGAAAAGAAGAAACTGTGCGTGTGGTTGCTTTGGATAGGAGCTTCCACGTAAATTGTTACAAGTGTGAGGTGAGTTGTACGCTAAAAGCTAAAAATGGAACGATGTTTTCAGTATCTATTGTGCATAAAATTTTAATGTTTACGAATTGTAAATATCATATTTTAGGATTGTGGACTCCTTTTACGTTCAGAGGCTGAAGGCCGTGGTTGCTATCCATTGGATGGCCATGTTCTCTGCAAAAGTTGCAATGCAAAGCGCGTCCGAGAGATGAAAATTTAAAACCAAACTCCAACAAATAAGCTCATGAAGAAAATATTATTCCTGTCATGGGAGACACAGGAGGAGAACGGCCAGGTGCAATAAATTAGAATATGCATCGTCTTAATACAAATTCCAAAAAAGTCAGTTTGTAAAAATGAAACAAGTCAGTTTGTCGATCTGAATAATATTGAATATGCTTAAAAAATACATACGTAGGGTTGTAGTGTGTAGAGGAAATTAGAATGTAGAAGAGCTAGTTTGATCATTACATAAATGCAATATGCGTGAAAAAATATTGTCTTGACTTTGCCTTTCATCCTCACAAAAACAAAATATGACATGTCAACGCTTTTTTATTACTTTTTATACGTCTCATTGTTATACAATACTTGACTATACTGCTTTTAATATGCTAACATCTGAAATGCTTCCGCTCGTTTATGGTTGGATTCATCCACACAAAGAACTCGGTTGAACTGATGGTGGTAGCGGATCCATTTGTTGGTGACTGTATGAAATTTAGTAGGTTAAAAATTAGAAATTATCACATAGTACATATGTATATTATATTATATGCATAAATTTATATTTATATATATTTATATTATTTTTTTGAAATGGTGTGGTGAAATGCAAGTCAATGTGTCAGTGAAAACCGTTCACTTTGATTTGAAATGTGATTTTATGTTGCAAAAATAAACAAGTAATTATTACAAGTTTGTAAAATCCTACGCTTAAACTTACTCCATTTATTTCCATAAAGCACACTACATCCTGCATGCCTAGTCCAGGGATCACCTCGTCCATCACTTCGAAGGTTCCACCAGAATACAGCTGCCCCTTTTCTGGGTTTCACTTGTACACCAATCAGAGGAAATACTGTCGAGCCTCCAGCAGGAACATCTTCAAGCTAAACAAAAAATATGAAAGTTATTTTGTTATTTGTTTTTTACTCTAAAAAAACAAAAAAAACCTAAAGCTGTTCAACAACAAGTGGCTTTGAACTCCTAGGTGGTACTTACATAAACCATAAATGTCGCTATTCTATTTCCTCGAATGTGCTCCAAGGGATTATGTAAATGATCTTCACCGGTAATATAATCAGTGTGAGGAGAGTAACGACCTGCCATTCCGTAATTGGCAACTTGATATATTTCCGATGCTTCGTTTTCAGGGAAAACTTCCAAATTCGTAGCATCTCCAATACGGCGGCTCATTTTATCTATCAGGGGGCCGTCTTCGGTTTTTAACCATGCTCTAAAAGTAAGAATATTATAAGTGTCACAATGAAGCAGATAAAAATCCTTACTGCAACTACATGTCATCCTCGAATTGAAATCAGGAAAATTACATGAAATAATTTTACTTTGGACAGTGCATATAACATTCTTACTGTTTGCTAGTTCTAATATCAGTGGCAACATAACGCCCATCTTTTCCTTGATGTAAGCTCCGCTTCAGTCTTGATATCGCTTTGTCTTTAAAAATACCCATTTCAGTCTCGCTCATAAAGTCATGATACATGGCAATGTAAGGGTCAACGGAATACTCTTCCACCTTGTAAGGTCCGATTAAGGAAGGAGAGTTTTGTCTAGAAATGTAACGACATCTCAACGTAGCGTCAAGTTTTTTGTTCTAAATATAAGAGAAATATCAAAATTAAGTGAATTTTTTAAAAATGACTATTTAATTCTTTTTTTTTAAAGTTATGTTATCATAATCATGTGTAAACATACCCTCAAATACTCTCCTCGACATAAAGCTTTAAAATTTTCGTTCTCTTCAACGGGGCTTAAAGGACCCATGATTTTTGGTTGATATTTCTGAACTTTCTGATATTTCCTAAGTTTTGCTAATTTCCCATTAATTGGCTTTTCAAATGTTTGCCAGTTTTCTCCAAAAGGCCCCCGCTTTTCCAAGACGTCATCATGCTATTAAATAAATAAATAAAATAAATAATTTCCTAAACCAAGATCAAATTTCATAGAAGTATACAGTATTGATTCCAACTGAATGCTATATCTAACAAAATGCATCGAGTAGTTTTGAAATCGACAGTATTTAACTTAACGTACAACACGTCTGGTCGTTTCAAGAAATGGAAGAATTTCTTCCTTGGTAGCAGTCGGCACTAGTACGCTCGCATCTTGAGATTCTTCAGCAGCTCTAGACAGAGCCATCTCCAGCCATCCTATCGCTCTATCATAAAGTCCTTTGTTGAAGGCAGCCTTTCCCAAAAACAAACAGTCTCTGGCTGCGTTGACAAACAAAGTGACAAGAACAAAACGTCAAAACCCCGAATCTCAAAAGCATCATCACTCATCACACATTTCATAAAAGGCCACAACGTGAAAATGTAAGCAAGTGTGTAGAAATTATTGCTAGTAATGTTAACTATAAAGCTCACCGGACAATTCATATGGACTTGTCTGCACAGCACTCTCCGTAGGTAAGGTTCCATGAATAATCTCAGACAAGTTGAGTGCGTACGTGTCTTGGAGACCAACCAGGGCCATTGATCCACCAATGAAATCATCAAATGTGGGTAGTTGTTCACCTCTCTTAATTACTTCTCCAGCCAAGTCTACAGAAAAGAAAGCCAAATAGATTGATAAGACCTTTTATGTTCATGTAAGTACATTAGTTAATACTCATTGGCTATTGATGGTCTACGTGACTAAAAATCAGAGGTCAGAAAAATATATACCTTTTACTTGAGTATGATTTTTGATTGCTTCAGCCACAACTTCCCAGTCAATTACCGTCCTTTTCAGGATGTGATAAGCATTCATAGGATTCTCCACAATTTCCACCAATGCAGCCGCATTCTCTGCTTCTTGGCTACTATCACTACTGCTACTACTTCTAGAACCGATTTTATTAAAGTCTTCAATATATCTGGAAAGTTAACCGAGAAAGACAATATGTAATGTTATGACATTTTCATATGCAACAAAATACACAACTTTCAAGCTACGTTTCTTTCTATATTGTATATGCTGGCACTATGCATTGTACGCTTGACACTTACTTTTGCACAACTCTGAGATTCTGATCTAACACTTTGGCATATTCCTCCAGCTTGCTCACCACTTCACTTTCATGCTTGTATAATTTCTGCAACTCTGAAGTCGACGAGAAAATCTCACTTTCTGGACTAGATGCAACAAATGACTTAGCGAGGAGGCACAGGACTGTTGTGCAGCAGATCACTGTCGCAGTTTGAAATTTTACTGAAGCCATTGTGGAGATCGTCAAGATGGTGATGTTGCAGGGACCATAACTGAACTTTGAGTGACTGATATGATGTGACTGACTGAGCTGATGAGATACGTGATGTGATTCTTCTTGTCACTTTTTTCTCTCTCTCCAGATTTCCTTTGCTAAATTGTATTTGAATAATTGTGAGTATCTCTATGAAAACGTCAAAGTATTCTTGTCTCCACGTGATTAGTCAACCGTCTCAAGATTCAATTAAGTCGATGTGTGTCTTATCTTTGTTCAATACTTAATACTGTGTGCATAAAGGTTTGATATGATATGGTGGTGGGTGTTGGTTGGTGTGCTTATTTTTTGTAAGTGAAGCCCTTATTGTCATGGATTTTTTATATCACGATTTAAAAAAATCTACACAGAATCCATTGAATGTTGTGTAGCTGCCACTCCTCCCCAACAGAATAAATATAATTAGGACGGCTACGCTACATTTTGTTATAAAAGCATTTATTTTGTGCCTGCACTGTCGTAGCTAAGGTAAGAGTAGCAAAATGAAACTCCTAAAAAACTGATCGCGTATGGTTGAAACATCAATAGATAAACTTGCTGTACATCTTCTTCTACAGACATAACAGTATTTTTTGTTTAATTCCCTTTTTTGCAAAATCAAAACCTGATCTCTGGTCCGATTTGTTTGGGATTTTTAGTCGACAATATATGCTTTCATGAGTATATAGTTTGCTAGTAAAAGTCACTCTGTGAATGAAACAGTCCGTGTGTTTCAAATGACTAGCCAATGCAATTAACGGGACGCGCGTATGATATGATGGGGAAGACGTCCTAACGCTGGTTCAATAGCTTATTGCAGTTTTTTAGTAAACTTGACTTGATTTTTCACTGCAAAACACCTGTCTGCTTGTTGCCACTTTTGACTTACCTACTGATTACTTCGAAGTAGTATTACCTTCCCTATTTCTATCAAATGATATTAAACTAGCATGTTGTAACGTGATAATGAAGTAGCACGCTAAGAAAATCTAGATTGAGTTCATGATAAGTACTAACCAACTTTTCAACAAGTCAAGGTATGTAATTTACGTAGTCGAGTTTCACATTTCCCCGTGTTTTTTCTGTCATAGTCTCATCATGCTCCGTTGTTTTTTTAAACGTAATAATTAATTATTAACTTTGATGTTTATTCTAAATGGGCACGAAAATACCATGTTTTCAGCGATCTCAATCTGTTAAAATGCTCGTGACAACTTAGTCATTGTTTTTTTACAGCACATAATATTTTCTAGAGGAAGGAATATCCCTAATCTACATTTTTCTATACACGGTCATTCATCAGAGATGGGACAGGGACATGGTGTTAGATGCAAAGGCACTGAACACCGCTACCCGTGTGATAAGCAGTGCGTTTGAATTTTTGCATACATACCTGCCCCGTACTAGCACCGAGCCGAGCAGAGGATCGAGCAAAGATAGCCTTACTACCACTTACTTGGACGGTTACCCATCCGAACAAGTTCAGTGCTAGTGCTGGCACATTGCTTAACTTTAAGATCTGAAGAGAACTGTTATTTTCATGCAGTACTGCCTTGCCCTAATGAATGATTATGATGACGATAATGATAGGGATGATGATGTATACGAAGATTTTCTTGCACCACATGACAAGCTTCCTTTGAAAAAAATTTCAAATAAAACATGATACTCAACAATCCATGTCTCAAGCGCAGTCTTGATGTTGACTGTCAATAAATAAATGTGAATGAATGTGAGCATAACAAATGCTCAACTTAAGTTGACGCAAATATCTTATTTGCCATATTTTCCTGCATTTTTTAGCTCATTATTGATGCTGAGAGAAAATATCATGCGTACTTAGTTTAAAACTTATTGCGTGTATATTTTTTTAGCTTCCTTCCTCTCAAATATAAATTCGCACGAGATCTACTCAATTCTTCTCAATATTGCAACAGGTGAACCGTTTATTTTGTATTTTTCAGAACTAACATTATCAAGCCAGCTTACATATACTAGAGTTTTTTGAACATGCATACATTCATGGTATTATGCTATGATAAGCTTTGAGACAAAATATTACAAACTTAAATCAGTTTATTTGTCTTATATACTCTTCATTTGTATGTTATTTAACCTAAACTTAAGTGTACACAGTGCGCACTATAAGATTCATGTCTAAAGTCAAATTTTAAATCACAAGTCGAATTTGACCTCAAAATGCTCAAAAAAAATTTATGACGGGTCCATAAAATTTATGTCCGTATTTGTCTTTGGTACGATAGAATTAA